>BHFT01013916.1:2081-12456 GCA_004320025.1 Laticauda laticaudata | reverse complement strand
CCCTCCCTCCCTCCCTCCCTCCCTCCCTCCCTGAATCCTAGTGTTGGAAGGGACCTAGAAGGCTTTCTAATCCAGCCCCTTGTTCAAGCTAGAGACCCTATAGCACCATTTCAGAAAAATAGTTCTGCAATCTTTTCTTAAAAACCTCCCGTTTTAAAAAAAATCCATGTTTTAAATATATGAAATTTAAATAAACTTTATTTTTAAAATTAAAAAAATAAAAAAATAAAAAAAAAACCCCTCTAGGAGGAGAAGGGATTCCCATCGTGTCCCGGCCACCACCCAAGCGAGCAATCCCAAGTGGCCGCCGCCTGACCTCCTTGGCCAGCTAAATTTAGTGCTGGACAAAGGGGAGGCATTGTTTTGAGGCCTGGCACCCCTCGCCCTGCTCAGGGAAGGCAGGGTTCAACCCACATCACCCCTCAAGTACAACGCACAAAGGAGCCACTGTTGCAGCTGAACAATGACTGGTCAGCCGGTGGGGAGCTGACCGCCGGGGGCCGGCTGGAGACATCAGCCAGTCTCGAAAGACCCAGCATGTCCTCCTTGTTCAGTGTTGGGGGGCCAAGAAGATTCGAACCCCTTTCCCAGGGCCTGCGCCCCCAATTTAATTGAGGCAAGTCACACCTTAGTGTAAAAGGCATCATCCAGAAAGAACCATCTGTCAACTCATTCCAGGTGGGGGAGAAAGTCTACCTTCACCAAATTTGCACCAAGACAAAAATTCCTTATGTGTCCAATCACCCTTGGCTAATAAAGAATTTTATTTTATTTTATTTTCTAATTTCTATTCTATTCTATTTTTTTATGTACACTGAGAGCATTTGCACCAAAGACAAATTCCTTGTGTGTCCAATCACACTTGGCCAATAAAGAATTTTATTTTATTTTCTATTCTAATTTCAATTCTATTCTATTCTTCTTCCTTCTTTCTCTTGTCTAGTCTAGTCTAGTCTGTCTAGTCTAGTCTAGTCTAGTCTCTATTCTATTCTATTCTATTCTCATTCCTTCTTTCTCTATTCTGTATTCTCTATTCCATATTCTATTCTATTCTCATTCCTTCTTTCTCTATTCTATTTTCTATTCTATTCTATTCTATTCTTCTTCCTTCTTTCTCTTCTCTTCTCTAGTCTAGTCTCTATGCTATTCTCTTCTGTTCTATTCTCTTCTGTTCTGTTCTATTCTATTCTCATTCCTTCTTTCTCTATTCTGTTCTCTATTCTATTCTATTCTTCTTCTTTCTTTCTCTTCTCTTCTTTAATCTAGTCTAGTCTAGTCTAGTTTCTATTCTATTCTATTCTATTCTATTCTATTCTCATTCCTTCTTTCTATATTCTATATTCTATTTATTCAAATACTTGAAGTTAAGGCTCCCTAGTAAGAAGTTGGGGCCAAAGTTCATGGGACCATTCCCCAGAGTAAAGGTCATCAACCCAGTACGGTGCAAATGAAGTTGTCCCAACTGCTAGGGAAAATATACCCCGTATTCCATAGTAGCTTCTTAAAACCAGGGGTGGGATCGACCCTGAGGCCACCACCTCATGAGTCATGGTCATGATGTGCACTGAAAATGGTGTTTGATTTCCTTGTACCAAGTGCAAAGACAATAAGTAAAGTAAAAGTAGACATGAATGGAACATGAAAAAGAGGTTTTGGGGAACTGGGGTGGAGGGGATGGAGAATGGTTGCTTGAAAGAGACCTACCAGTCGGATATAATCCTCGGGTCGAAGTAGCATAAACATGGCTTGGAGGTGTTGTTGGAGGTCTCCTGCAACACAGAGAAAAAGAATCAGAAAGGAACATTTTTTCTCTTCCAGCCACTCAGTTCCTCCTCTAAACATCATCCTCTTATTCTGGGGACTTACAGGCCAAGCACTAGGGGTGGGATGTAATTTTTTTTACTACCGGTTCTGCGGGCGTGGCTAGGTGGGCATGGCTAAGTGGGCATGGTCATGTGACTGGGTGGGCATGTCTTTTTTTGCCAACCGCCTGTTTTTTTTGCCTCCTGGGCCTCAGGGAAGCCTCCTGGGGGAATCAGTAAGACAGTGAGGAGGATCATGGAACAGCTGATTGTCAGAACAGCTGATCGTTGGGAGGAAAAAAAGCAATAGCTTAAGGAGTGGCTGGACGGGAGAGAATGCAGTTAGCAATGTTGTGCATGTGCGCGATGTTGTGCATATGCAATAAGGATTGACTAGGCGGAGGGGGGGGCGAGCGGAGAGGGGTAGGGCCAGCCAGGGCCACGATTTGTCGGTTCTCCAAANGGATTGACTAGGCGGAGGGGGGGGCGAGCGGAGAGGGGTAGGGCCAGCCAGGGCCACGATTTGTCGGTTCTCCAAACTACGCAGAATCGTAACAACCGGTTTTACCGAACCGCTCCAAACCGGTAGAATCCCACCCCTCCCAAGCACCCTGAATCTTGGGTATTTCCTCTAACTAGGCCAAAGAGGTAAGGAGGCAGGAATCCAACAGGCTTCAAAGCGTTCTTAGCCAAACCACATCAATGGGCATGCTCACAAGCCACGATGCTGGGTCAATTTCATGGTTTATCGTGCTGCCCGAGTGGGTTTGGTTTGAGGGCTCTTCAAGGCAGGGGTCTCGGTGCAGAAATGAGTAGATTGACATAAGCAATTAAAGAGGAGGAAGAAAAAGAATATTATAAAATATGGGGTTTATTTTATCAATGGCTAGACAGAAAAAATAATGAAATAAAACATGCTATAACATAGATACAAGATAATATCAAATATAATACAATGAAATGATATGTTATAATTGCACATTATAGATGTTGTGATTTGCTCTAAAAGGATGATGAGAATTTGTAATTAAAGTCTTATGATGATTAAATGATAGTATAATATGATATGAATAGCTGATCTATATAACATGAATTTCAATTTCACTTAAGAGGGAAAGACTGTTGATATTGTGCATAAGAGACAGGTATTGTGCATAAGAGACACACTGTACAACCGAAAGAAGGTTTTAATTTGTTGTTTTATGTTTGGGTTTGTTTATGTTTGTTGTTAAAAATAAAAAAAATATTCAAAAAAAAAAGGAAGAGAAAAGTAAAGTCCTACACTTGGGCAAGAAAAATCCAAAGGAAACCTATAGACTGGGTGCAACCAGGCTCAATAGCAGGAACTGGGAGGGGGATCTCGGAGTTTTAGTGGGCAACCAGCTAAATGGGAGCCAGTGTTGTGCAGCAGCAGCCAAAAAAGCCAATGCAATCCTAAGTTGCCTTGACAGAGGGATACAATCGAGATCAAGGGAGGTACTAATACCACTCTATAAAGCCTTAGTAAGGCCACACCTGGAGTCCTGCATCCAGTTTTGGTCACCATGCTATAAGAAAGATGTAGAGACTCTAGGAAAAGTGCAGAGAACATCAACCAGGAGGATGAGGGGACTGGAGGCTAAAACATACAATAACAGTTACGGAACTGGGCTGGCAGTCTAGTGAAGAGAAGGACCAGAGGAGAGCAGACAGCATCTTCCAATATTGAGGGAGCTGGCCACACACAGAGGAGTGAGGGGGTCAATTCTATTCCTGGTAAAGCATCTGAAGGCCGATGGACAAGGAAAAGTAGATGGAAACTGAAAAGGAGGAATTCACCTGGAAATAAGGAGAAACTTTCTGACAGGGAGGCAATCAACCAAAAGGGACATGAGTTGCCTCCAAAGCTTGTGTGGAGCTTCCAATCTTTGGAGAGCCTTTCAAGAGGACTGGAGCCTGCCCTCTGTCAGAAATGGTGTAGGGTCCTCTCCTTGGCGCGGGGGGGGGGGTTGACTAGATGACCTACAAGGTCCTTCCAAGTCTGATTATCTGTTACTGTCTCTGAATTCCAGGACTGTGGCACTCGGTAACCTAAGGAACCGAGCTATGAAGCCAGCAAAGCTGCATCTGCTCATATAGCGGGATGATAGGAAGTAGGAACCCATCCCTCTCTCCCCCGCCCATGTCAGCCCACGGATAAAAAAACTGTATTTCTGGAACGCGGGTCCATGGTGAGAAAAAGGTTGGCGGGACCGATGCAACGGACAACAATGCATTTCTCTTTTCTTTTATACTATCGTTTAGGCGAAAATCTTAATTTCAGCAATGGCTCATAGTTGGCGGAAGATGGGTTAGCTATTTCTAAGTAATATGAATTATATTTTCATATCATCTTAAACAAAGTAAAAATCAAAAATAAAGAAGGGGGGAGGGAGAGGAAATGGGAAAGAATAGAAATAATAATTAGAAAGAATAATAATAGAATACGATATAGAGTACAATAAGAATACAATCAGAAAAATAGAATAGACAATGGAAATAGAAAGATAAGGAATAGAATAGAATTTCTTATTGCCAAGTGGGATGGACACGAACGAGAGAGGAATTTGTCTTGTCAAAATGCTCTCAGTGCATCATAAAAGAAAAGATACAAATGTTGGTTAAGAATCAAGAATCCTAATGTACAACACTTTATGATAGTCATCGGTTCATATCCAGCAATAACAATCCAATAAGGAGAGAAGAGAAGAGAGAGGATATAAGAGGACGAACATCAAGGGGGATGGAAGAATGTAATGGCGAGGAAAGAGAAGAAAGAAAAAGAGAAAGGGATAGAAGAACAAATAATACAAGTAGAAGTGAAGGAATGGAAGAAGAACAGAAGGGAAGGGATAACAGAATGGAAGGGATCTTGGAGGTCGATGGCGTTCGTCCATAGCCTCCACCCAGCAGGAGACCTCAACCATTCCTGACCAAGGTGCGACGTCTAATCTCTTATTGGAGACTCTAAGTGAATGAAGGAAGGAAGGAAGGAAGGAACGAGAAGGAAGGGAATAATTCAGAACGATTCTTTAGCCCAACTGTTTCCAGCTGGTTTCCGTTCCCCTTGCTTTACCTTGTTTAATATTTATCATGCCGCCACATTGATCGTCAGCAAGTCTTGATGAGGCTTCAGCGATCCTCCTTGGACCTGAAGCGGGAGCTTCTGGGTGTAACCACACATCGCTGCTCGCCCTTTCCTCTCTCTCAACCCAACCACATCTTGGTGCACATCCCTGTTTGTGAGTAACAACCTGGAGGAAGGCCAGGAGCCACAAGGCACTTCTCACAGGCACCGGATGCTGGGGGCCAACAATCCAACGCACAGGCCAACAACCAGGTGCAGGATTCGTGGGCAAGGGGGGGAGGGGAAGGAGACCCTCTTAGCCTGCATGCTTGTTCCAGCGGTGATGACCCTGGGGTGGCAGGACCCATTTCCACGGGCAGGAAGGAGGGCCAGCGGCCTTGACCGTGAGAAAGCTTTCACTGAATCCGCTGTACGAGAAGAGCAAAAGGAAGTGAGAAGGGGCATGAAATAAGGGGGGGGGAGGGCAGCAGGAACATGGGGGAGAGAGGAGAGCATGCTGGATGACAGATTGGGGGAAGGGAGAACTACCCAGGACCGTCCGCCCCTCCCTTCTTCGCCCGCTCCCAATAGGGGGAGGAATGGCAGACCAAACATGGCTCCTTTGGCTTTTGGGCAGAAGGGAAGGAAAATAGATCACGGATTATGCAAAAGTAATGGAGTTTGAAGGCACCACTGGGAGACCTCATCTAGCCCAACCCCGTCGCTGTACACAGGATACCTATACTATTCCTAGCATAGAAGGCGGTGAGAAGGAGGGAGGGAGGATGGGGGAGGAGATGGGAAATGAGAGGGAGGGAGGAAGGCCGTACAGGAAAGGAGATGGCAAAGAGGCAGAGAGAGAGGAAAAGCCGAAGGAAGCAAGGGAGGGAGAGAGAGAGGAGGATAGAAAGGGAGATGGGAATGGGAGAGGGAGGGAGGAAGGAAGGAGGAAGATGGGGGAAGGGATGGGAATGGAGAGGGGGGGAGAAACAGGAAGGAGATGCAAGAGAGGGGAAGAGAAGGAAGGAAGGACGGAAGGAGGAAGGAAGGAAGGAAGGAAGGAGTGAAGATGGAATGAAGAGAAAGGAAAGGAGGAAGAAGGAGGAAAAATGGGGGAGGGAGATGGGGACGAAGGGAGGTAAGGAGATGGGAAGGGGGAACAGGAAGGTGATGGGAAAGAGAGGAAGAGAGTGAGGAAGGGAAGGAAGGAAGGAAGAGGAATAGAGGAAGGAGATGGGAATCGCGGGAAGGGAGGGAGGAGTGAATAGGGAAAGAAGATGGGAATGAGAGGAAGGAAGGAAAGAAAGAAGAATGGGGGGTGATGGGAATGAGAAGCAGGAAGAGGGAGCGGATGGCGAGGGACAGGGAAAGAATGAAAGGGAAGGAAAGGAAGGAAGTGAGGAGGAGGAAGGGGAAGGAAGGAGGAAGGAAGGAGGAAGGAAGGAAGGTTGCTGCATGGACCGCTCTTGCATCTGGTATGATAACTGCTGGTGCAACCTCCCTTCAAGAGGTTATACATCAATTCAGACCACTTAAGGTCTTCCTAGCTACCGTCCCTTCTCGGTCCCGCTGGCCCAGTCCAAGCCAAGGCAGATGCTTCTCTGGCTGCTGGTTTTACCTCAAGACCTTCTGCTCCATCCCCATCATCCCAGCAGGGTCCTGATTAATTCGGCAAAATTAATTCATGGATCCTTTTCTGTTCTTGCAGGCAATTCGCAAATGTCAGAAGAGGAATCGGCCAATCTTTCAGGAAGGATTGATGATAAAATGGACTCAAAGCAAAATTAAACATAAATCAAATCAAACAGCACTTTGTGCCCTAGAGATGTTGGCAGCCTGTCTCCATACAGAGACCAACATTTTGTGGGTTCAGGAGGGTTTTTTCGATTTTACACTTCCTTCCGCTTCCACCCTCCCCCTTATTTTCGGTTTGAGTGAGCCCACGATTTTTGCGATTTTGGGGAGACAAACAAATAAAAAAAAAAATTTTTTCTCACGCAGCAACATGCCAAGCTAATTTTTTGCCCGTCTTCTGAAAATATTTCTCGCAAAGCAGAACAGCCACAAAACACAGATGTTCTCAAATGCAACATTTTAAAACATTTTTAAACAAAACAAAGTCTGCATCTGTCCGGAAATTCATCACTTCTGTACTATTTGCGGTTAAAGTGTCGATTTTTCTTTGAAAAAGCACAGAGGTTCTTTTCTGAGAAAAGACAAAAAAAAATGTTGTTTTTTTTTAGAACATCGTCTTTCGGAACAGGGCAAACCACAACCACAATCTGTGAACAAACTGCTCCCTGTTTTACAAATAAACCCGTTGACTTACATAGTATATATATTTATTCGCTTCGCAGGTCTAAATGAAGTGGGCAAATTCTTTTGGGTCTCTTTATGCAGGCATGAAGGGATAGAAGATTAATTGAAGGACTTCCAACGGGTCATTATATTTTTTAATTATACCCAATACCGGAGTTTCCTTGAAAATAAGACAGGTCTCATATTAATTTTGCTCCAAAAGTCAATTAGGGCTTAATTTTCTGGTTAGGGCTTAATTTCAAGGAAATATGGGTCCCCTATGCTGATGATCTTTAACTTGGGGCTTATTTTCAGGGTATTGGGCTAAACTATACAAGCACCCTGAAGATCATGCTAGGGCTTATTTTCCAGTTGGTCTTAAAAGGTTAATTTTTTGATTTTTTTTGAAAAAAGAGCTGAAAATCTTTTTGTTTGATTTCCAGGGCATGATTAAATCTTTTCTCTATTACCACAGCTGAATCTTTGGATTATCAGATAGTCCTCGTTTATACCGCATGGCGCCAAACTTTCTTGTTCCTAGCGAGACAATTGCAAAGTGAGTGTTTCGTCCATTTTATGACTCTTTCGACACAGTTTCTTCACTGAATTCACTGCAGTTATTAAAACAGGTGTCTCCGACCCCTACGACTAAATGTAGCCAGCATTTCCTGTTTGCGGAAGACA
Source organism: Laticauda laticaudata (assembly GCA_004320025.1). NCBI lineage: Eukaryota > Metazoa > Chordata > Lepidosauria > Squamata > Elapidae > Laticauda > Laticauda laticaudata. The sequence goes on along the minus strand of BHFT01013916.1, from coordinate 4,587 downwards.
AGAATGGTTGTTAAGCGAATGTTACCCCCAGTTTATGACCCCCTTCTTGCCACCATTAAGTAAATCACTGCCATTGATAAGGGGCCACCCAGTTGTTAAGTGAATCTGGCTTCCCCCATTGGACATTTGTTTGGTCTTTAAGCTCGCAAAAAGGACACTGTGAATGTATAGAATTGTGAATCATTTCTGACGTTCCTGATTTTGATTCACATGACGCTTGCAACAGATCGTAGTGGTGAAAAATAGTCCTAGAGTCCCTTTTTTTCAGTGCTGTTGTAACTTTGAACGGTCACTAATGAATTTATTACACTACGACCATTGCAGACATCACAGTCCCAATGATCAATTCAGACACTAATGGCAACTGACTCATATTTACGAAGTTGCCATGTCCCGGGGTCACATTGTTCTCTTTTGAGACTTTGACAGCAAAGTCACAGGGAAGCCAGAATTCACTTAACAATGTGTTACTCACTTAAAACAATGGCAATGATTCACTTAACACAGTGGCAAGAAAACAGTCTTAAAATGGGGCAAAGCTCCTTTAAAAAATTCCCTCTCACTTTAAATTGGAATAAAATTGATAAAAAGGGGAAATTTGACAGTTTTTAAAAGTTAAATGAATTATTGGGATCTAAAGGTGAGTTAATTAAAGGATATATAAGCAATAGGTGCCCCAAAACCTAATTGCTGATTTATGGGAGATTTTTTTTTTTAAATGTTTGACTTGAATCCAGATGTGAAATGATGAATAAGAAGATGTGATGAAATTGCAACCTGACAGATAAAGTTAAAGTACATGATATGAGGTACGAGAGTTTTTAAAATTTAAGTTGGAGGAGTACTGTATTTGAAAAAAATAATAGAAAGTGTGTAAAATTATGTAACATCTGATAAAAATGTGAAAGATGAAGTATGTATCAATCATAATCATGTTTTTATGGAAATAGAAAACTGGAATCCATGCCTGTTCATAAAAAGACGATGTTTTTACATGTGGAAAACTGAAATAAATTTTAATATTAAAAAAATTTCTCACTATGACACAGTTTTCAGGCTTACATTGAGGTGTAAAGTGGAGGATTTACCTGATGCCCAATTACAACACACTTTAAATTCCTTGAGATTTAAAATATATCATTTCTCCAGAGCAGATGAACTTAAGAACTAGAATGCATTCCAGAGAAATGCAAAATTCAACAACCCAACTGATTTTACTTGCTTTCAAGTTAAAAGTTTAAAACCTGGAAGTTTAAAAGTTTAAAGTTTAAAACCAGAATTTCTTTTGGGTTTGATTGGCAAACGACCTAGGGAGGGGGGGAATGTGGAAACTTTGGATTTTTAATATGGTGTCCTATGGGCAGCAAGATTATTTTATGCATGAAAATGGAAGGACAACTTCAAACCCACCAATGGTGCAAAGTTGAGTTTGCATTAGAGTAATGACTGCTTTGATCATCAACAGGAACATATTACTTTTATTACTATTGGAAGTAGCATAGTAGTAGCTTCTGGACTTTGTGCTCAGTGGAAGGAAAAAAAATGAAACTTGGATTTGGGTTTCCACCAATAGATAGATTCTGATGTAGAACAATGGGCTAGTTTATATTAAATTAGAAAAAATAAGAAAGTTAAGGTTTAATATCCATTCAAATGGCATCAAGGGAGTCAATTTGCTTCCTATAAACACTTGCTCTGGAAGTTGTGAATGTTCCAACACTGGAAGTTTTTTAAAAAAGATGTTGGATAACTACTTTGGTCCCGAAGTGGTATGGGTTTCTTGACTAGGTTTGGAGACCTCTAAGGTCTGTGTTAATGTTCTTTCTACTTCCAAATGTTAATGCTTTTTTTTTTCTTTTGTTCCGCTCCTCCCTTTCTACACTTTTCCCTTTCCCTTTTTCCCTCCCTTATTTTTTACTGTTGTTTGTTTTTTTGTACTTTAAATGAATAACACTGATAAAAAAAAAGGAGAAAAAATTTTATGCTTTGGGAGGTTGATGGGCCTAACATCAAAAACATCATCAAAAAGGCCACAAGAAGGTTTCTTTATTTAATCCTGCACCAACTCAGGAAGCTCACAATGCCCAAAGGAGCTGCTGATTCCAGTTCTACGGGAGGAATGATGGAGTCCGTCATCTGCAACTTTCTATAACGGTCTGTTCGGGTGTCTGCAACCCAACAGGACAGACACAGACTCCAGGCGGGCAATTAGGAACCTGCAGAAAAAACATAGTACCCCCACTCCTTCACATGGAGGACTTGTAATATCCTGCAACGAGTCAAAAAGAGGGCTGGATAAATATATCTACACACTCACTCCGGACATAACTGTTTCAATTTACTCAAAAACACTATGGAGCATGATGGCAACCTCTCTGTTGTGTGGTGTCCCAGAAGTGCGCATGTGCGGCACCCAGCAATGCAATATGCTCCGCTGGAATGCATGTGCAAAATTCCCTGCCCCGCCCTCTTATACATGCACTGTGCATGCATGCCTCACAGTGAT
>BHFT01013915.1:0-11217 GCA_004320025.1 Laticauda laticaudata | reverse complement strand
TTCCAACGGATGGCAAACTTTTTTGTCCGTTTTACATCCTCTTTGCATCCGTTGGTGCAGTGGGACATGGGCTTTAGCTTCCTCCATTCAATTTGTTTGCCAGAAGCCAGCTGGGAAGGTCACAAATGGTGATCACATGACCCTGGGACACTGCATTTGCCATAAATAAATACATTTCAGTTGTCAAGTGTCTGAATTTTGATCACATGTCTATGCGGATTCTATCATTGTTGTGAGTGTGAAGACTTATTTGAAGTCCCTTTTTTCAGTATCATACCTTTGAATGGTCATAAAAATGAATGGTTGTAATTCAAAGACTACCTGTATAAAGATTCTGTTATAGAAAGAAAGCTTTCCAGTACAGCTGCATTGCCAATATCAATAACATCTTAAGGCAGGTGGGTTGGGGTAGGTGAGGAAGGATATTAGTGATACTGAAGGTCATGTACATCATGAATATCTTAGTCTCAACTCTTTTTCTGGCAATAACTTGAGCAACTGCATTTTTAATATATTCAACAGCCAATAAAACTCACAAAACATGTTTGTGCCAAGATCAAGATACGGATATTTGAGTCCACTCTGGGGGCAAGAATCCCTTTTAGTTCATTTGCTAATAATGAAACCGTGCACCATTCCTATCCCCACTTTCTTTCCTATTAACCTATTTAGAATAAGTCTTTCCTAGCATGTGCCATCTGGCTTTCTTCTCTTTCCTAGTGAACATTTTTGGATTATTCCCCAGCTGAAAACCTGGTCTGAGTTTTAAATTCTTGGTTTCCTATTATGATCTACAAAGGGCATTACAAATAAGAGCCGGGAAATATGACCAGAGCTAGGTTTTTGAACAACAGGATGAGTTCCCTGCCTATATATGTGATTCACTGCTGATTATATCATGTCGCTGTTTGCATATTCATACGCTAATTTTTTCTTCTGCTGGATCTAATGTCTGTACAGCAAACTGATAACATAAGAGCAACTATCATTGTTTTTGTATAGGATAAAGGTTTTGGCAAGATCTATGTATCACAAAGGTTCTGATGGATCCCTGTGCCAGTTACATGTTTTAATGTTCAATTTCTAGATAATTAATTAACTTTATTAAAAATGCTAATTATAGTAACATAACAGTATTTTCAAATAAAAAATTCAAATATGGTACTCATATGGTAGACAGCTAATCTTTAGAGCTGTGGCTTCTTTGAGCTTTTAGACTGCAGTGGATTACAAATCTTAATCATTATTTGCATTGTAAATAGTCCCTCAGTCACTTCACATAAATAAATGAGATCATTTCCAGTAAGTCTAAGACTGGAATTACATCCGTCTTCATATTTGTCAAAGGAAATAATGGTAAACCAAGCATATGGTTGTGGATAGTCCTAATCTTAATACATTGTTTGGCTCATGGAAAGTCCTGAAAATCCCAAGCCTGGGTCTTGGTTTCTTCAAAACCTTAGAATTGGGGAAAGGCCCCTCTCTATTAGCATTTAAGAGATGTGCTGCCAATCAGTACACTCTGGTCTAAGGTTGGAAGGACCAGTATGAGTCTTAGTTTAATCTATATAAGCAAGGCTTTTTCGTAGAATGTTGGTGGCTTCCTTATCTAAAATGTAGCAATTTTACAATGTGATCAGGAATTTCCTTCTGGAAGGACAGGAACACACACACACACACATAAACACACACACACCATGCAAACATTCTGATAGTATTTCCACTTTGGTGTAAAACAGTTTTCTTCAATAAGGATGACCTCCAGATTGATATCCCAAAGGTGCTTCTTTTCAAAAGACAAATGGACGAAGACAATCCAGTTGCCTTTTGGAAAAACACCACCATCTTTATGACAGCTATGACCTGGATGACTGAGAATCTCCATAGACACCTCCAGACTGATGGGTTTTAGCTTCCAGAGTTTCCCAGCCACCATAACTATTAAGAGAATTTTGGACATTTATTCCTAGATTTGGAGGATACCGAGCTCTCTAGTATTTTTATTGATGATCATAAATCAGCTGAGCGGAAGCTACATTGGAATAGGGTTATTTAATCCTGTTTTCCTATGGTCTTTAATATTGCATGAACAGAAGTGGAAAACGTTCATGTTTTGTACATGAAATAACTGTGGCTATCCACATAGAGTAGGACAATAGGACTGTTCTTTTAATGGCCTACAGTACTTGTAATCCTACAGTAGTTATATGACAGGTCATAAAAGTGGAAATATATAAAAACTGTTCATCATTGTGTTGTTAGCTATTCAGTTGACTCTGACCCTCAGCCACTCTATGGAGTAGCACTCTCCATGCCTCTCTGCCTCGCACCACTTCCATCATTGCACTGTCAAGCGAGTTGCATCTGTCCAGTCTCAAGAAGAGGCTGGATTGCCGCTTGCCTGAAGTGGTATAGGGTCTCCTGCTTGAGCAGAGGGTTGGACTAGAAGACCTCCAAGGTCCCTTCCAGCTCTCTCCTGAATTCTGAAGTTTAAGAAAGTTTGCAGAGGACCCATAATTGTGCTTTGAACATGTGTTACTGTGTTAGATTATGCCAGGACTTCTGATTTGTTAATGACCAAATCCAACAGGAGTAGGACATGTATTGGATGGATCCAAGATCAGCAGCTTAATTCATTAGAAGTAGAACCATCTTGTTAGCAAGCACTGTGTCCTCTTTTCTTGAGGTTCCAGCTTGTCTTCCAAGCAAACAGAAAGGTAGATTTCAAGGCATATTTTTTTCCCCAAAAGGAGGCCTGCTTTGATAATAATGATTTATCATGTGGCTCTCACAGTGGTTGGAGCAAGTGCTCTGCCTTGGAGCTGTCCATAGTCCTGCAGGTTGCTAATCCTGATTCTGATGCCTACTTTCTTATGATACCTTCACACACGGTACACAACCCAATTGTTGTTTTTTTTAATCAGTTCTCTCATTGCTGTTTTTTCCTCCCTGCTAGTAATTTTTGGTCCCAGAGGGCTTTTTTCTTCTTTTATAGGCATCAGATCCCCAAGATGGGGCTTTTTATGAGGGATTTTTATTTTTTTTTTATTTGACTTTTTTTATCATTTCAGCAAAATGATATTTTTAAAATTTATTTGTACCCCAACTTTATTCTTTTTATAAATAACTCAAGTGAACATACCTATTATTTCTTCCTCTTTCTGTTTTCCCCACAACAACAACCCTGAAAAGTGGGGTTGGTCTGAGAGAGAATGATCAGCTCAAAGTCACCCAGCTGGAGAAAACCTTCAATATCTCTATTGACAGTAGTGAACTGTCAGCTTACACTATAATAATATACCGTGATTGCTTTGGGATTCATCATTTTTCAGTTCAAAACAGCAATGTTGTAACCGTCTTGCAGATGGCAGACTAGAAATGTAATGCTGGATGGAGATGGCTAGTGGTCCCAGAATCTTGTTTATTTTGGGATGAGGAGGACACCATAATTTCCCCAGAGTACCCTGGGTAATTTGTAGATATACTAAACTTAACCCACTTGATATGTGTTGCATTGATTTGGATAGCGTGACCTTAATCCTCTCAAACTGCTGCATGTACAGATGAGAATGATGTTTTCTCCCCTCCCCCAGGTGGCGAGTAGCATTGGAATGGATGCAGAAAGGGGACTCAGGGACATTTCTAAAAACTGTAGAAAATACAAAAGAAGATAGGTAGTGACAAGTGGTGTGAATGCTATCAAGAAAGCTGCTCCCAATAAGCAGGGCATCTATTAATTCCCTGGACTGTTATAATAGATAGATAGATAGATAGATAGATAGATAGATAGATAGATAGATAGATAGATAGATAGATAGATAGATAGATAGATAGATAGATAGATAGATAGATAGATAGATAGATAGATAGATAGAGTATAGATTATAGATATATGGATCGATAGATAGATAGAGATAGAGGGAGAGACAGATGGATTTCAGTGTGTAGGAGAGCAGCAAAGTAATATCTTTTATAAAAGTTGGGGGATCTCATATATGCTTGTGTCCTCAAGTTAAAAATAAAAGTACAGGTAGTCCCTGACTTGCCACCACAATTGAGCCCAAAACATCTGTTGCTTAGTAAGAATTTTGTGAAATGAGTTTTGTCCCATTTTACGACCTTTCTTGCCACAGATGTTAAATGAATCACTGCAGTTATGAAGTTAATGACATGACTGTTAAGTGAATCTGGCTTTCCTATTGAACTTGCTCGTCAGAAGGTCACAAAAGATGATCACATGACCCCAGGACACTGCAAATACTAGTCAGTTGCCAAGCATCCAAAGTTTGATCATGTGACTATGGGTATGCTGCAATGATTGTAAGTGTGAAAAATAGTCATAAGTCACTTTTTTCAGTGCCCTTGTAACTTTGAATGGTCAATAAATGAACTGTTGTAAACTGAGGACTGCCTGTACAGGCTAGAGAACATGCAGAAATGATTTTGGAGAAGGAATGTGATGACAATTGGAAAAATATGAACTAAGCCCATGAAGGGAAGAAAATGTTAGAAAGAAACTCAATTTTCCCCTATTTTGATTCTCTTTGGTATAAGGAGGATGGAAAATGCTGTCAAGTTTTCAAGAATCTGTTACTATGGTTTATAGTAATAGAATTCTAGTATTTATTGTGCAGTAGATTTCCTGACCTGGCCTTAACTGGTCTGGACTGACAGGGATGAGTTTCCAGTCTGTGTAAGCATGAAGATAGTAAGAATTCCTAGATTGGGGAAAAGAAGAAAAAAAAAACCAGCGGTCAATTAGTAGGTGTAGAATAATTTTGTATGTTGAGTTTTTAGTTTATAAAAGACTTTCACCTATTTCAACAAGATATACAATTGAAAGCATTTTCCTACTGTCTGCCAGTAGATATTGAATGGATATGGATATACATTAAATATGCACTGCAATGCAGACAGTTTGACTGCTGCATTTGTTTCAACGGGCTGCAGGTTTACATGTGTCCTTAAATAAGGAAGCTGCTCTGTCTAGCACTGCTTTCAATGAGGTGCATACTAGTCTGTACTTTCGAAGGCACATTCCATACTGATATCTCAGGCACCAATTTATTTCCACAAGAATTTTCTTTTCTAGATGCTGTGTATCCTCCAAACAATTTTGCATGCACTTTTTTGCAGTAAGTATTGCCAGTACAGAGAGTGTAAAGTTGATAGGAGAGCCAGTTTGATTAGTGGCTGAGGCTAGAAAGTGGAAGACCATGAGTTCTAGTCCTGCCTTAAGCCAGATGGAAGACCTTGGGCCAGTTTCTTTCTCAGCCCTAGGAAGTAGGCAATAGCAAACCACTTTTGAAAAAAAAAAAAACTCTTGCCAAAAAAATGGTAGAAAGTAATCTAGGCAGTCATCAGGTGTTAGCACTGACTTGAAGGCACAATACATAGATAGATAGATAGATAGATAGATAGATAGATAGATAGATAGATAGATAGATAGATAGATAGATAGATAGATAGATAGATAATAGATAGAAAGATAGATAGATAGATAGATAGATAGATAGATAGATAGATAGATACATAGATAGATAGATAGATAGATAGACTAAAACATTCAGAAAAGTTGATGTAATTTTCTGTACTACTGAAACTAGAACATCCAAATCAGAAACTGAACTTGTCAGCTTTTGTTGCCATATGCATAAGAGAAATATTACAGCAATTTATAATAACTATAACAAATTCATAATGAGGAGAATATGATAGTTGGATCTGACAGACTCTCCTCAGCTATCATTCATCCCTGTGCAAATACTCTGTCAGAAGTATGTGGAAGAAGGTCCTGTGTTTTAGAGTGAGCTGCATTTCAGTCACATATTTCATAAATGGAAGCTATTAATATCTATATAAACACTGAGCTTTCTTTTGTGGTTAAATTCCAATTTGGTTACCTTGCCAGGTAGATAATGTTTAAAATGTTAGAAAATATCAACCTGACATCCAGTGGAACAAAAATGTAAATATTTAAGCTTTTTGCTAAGCTGTTTTACATTATCTTCAGTTCGAGCTGTCTTTAGAATGCTACAGATTTTACCAGTTGATATTGCTCGACTTTTAGAGAGTAAAAATTTAGCTACTTCAGCCAAACCACGGGCAACATTTTCTTCATGGTTCTGTATCTCTCACTCACATATTAGCTCCACCTTTGGTGAAAAATAGTTCCAATTTTTGGAATTTGGACAAGCATTGTCCAAAGCGTTGGACAATGTATAAGATTATAAGCAGCAGTTCAACAGGATGGGAAATAAAGGAATTGTAAAAATACATTTATGTGAAAGAGCTATAAAGGAGAGGATTAAAAATTCAGGTTTTTGTCCCCTTGTTCTGTAGCATTCTGTTATGTTTCACCCTAGACCCAGTAAAGATATTCTTAGTATCTTCTTAAATTACTTAGTTCTTAAGCTATTTTCTGCTTTGAAGTTGTTGGTACTAACTGGTTAAAAAGAGACCAGAAGGCAACCCAATCATTCATTTATGAAGACCTTTCTATGAAAGATCATCTCAAAAAAAAAAAGCAGAAAGTTAAAACATAAAAGTCTTTGCTTGAGAATTGCCATTGAGTATGGCCAACAACTGAAGTGATCCAGTAAGTTGCTTGCAAACATTGGCTGCTGTGTTTCAGATTTCAATGATCCCTCTAAATCACATTAGGATATGTATGTATGTATGTATGTATGTATGTATGTATATATATGTTTTTTTAAGTTTTCGCGGGTACTTACATGTGTTCTGTTCAGCTTCCTTTGGGTATTATTCACATCATTGTAGTGCTTTTAAAGTTGTAGCAACGTTTCAGCAGAATCTCATCTGCCATCATCAGGCTTCTGTATTGAGTTTGTAACAAACTCAATACAGAAGCCTGATGATGGCAGATGAGATTCTACTGAAACGTTGCTACAACTTTAAAAGCACTACAATGATGTGGGATAATACCCAAAGGAAGCTGAACAGCATGCACGCACACATACACACACACACACACACATATATATTATTTATATGTAAATATATGTGTGTGTGTGTGTGTATACACATACACATACATATTTTCTCAGCTGAGTTTCTACAGGTGAAACTTGAAAAATTAGAATATTGTGTAAAAGTTCATTTATTTCAGTAATGCAACTTAAAAGGTGAAACTAATATATGAGAAGGACTCATTACATGCAAAGCAAGATAGTTCAAGCTGTGATTTGTCATAATTGAGATAATTATGGCTTACAGCTCATGAAAACCCCAAAGCCACAATCTCAGAAAATTAGAATATTACATGCAATCAATAAAACAAGGATTGTACATAGAAACATATCGAACCGTGAAAAGTATAAGGCCATGCACATGTACTCTGTACTTGGTTTGGCCCCTTTTGGCAGCAATGTACTGTCTCGAATGCGGCTTGTCATGGAAGCTATCAGCCTGTCGGCCACTGCTGAGGTATTATGAAGACCTAGATCTTTCAATAACGCCTTCAGCTCTTCTGCATTGTTCGTCTCATGTCTCTCCATCTTTCTCTTGCAACTGCCCCATTAGATTCTCTATTGCGGGTTCAGCGTCAGGTGAGTCTGCTGGCCAATCAAGCACAGGAATCCCACAGTCATTGAAACCAGGTTTTGGTGGCTTTTCTGCTGCGAAATTGTCTGTTGCGGAAAATGAAGTCAGCATCCCCCATAAAGCTGATTCTGAGGGGAAGAAGATGAAGTGCTTCAAAATCTCCTGGTAGATGGCTGCGTTTACCCTGGACTTAATGAAGCATCATTGGGGACCAACACCAGCAGATGCACATGGCTCCCAAATTCAACACAGACTGTGGAAACTTCACACTGAGACTTCAGCATTTTGCGCGTTGTGTGCCTCTCCTTTTTTCCTCCAGACTCTGGCGTCCTTGCGTTTCCAAATGAGATGCAAAAATTGCTCTCATCAGAAAAAGAGGACTTTGGACCACTGAAGCAGAGACCAGTCTGTTTTTCTTTAGCCCAGGTAACGATACTTCTGACATTTGCTTGGTTCAGGAGTGGCCTTGACAAGAGGAATACGACATTTGAAGCCCCATGTCAGGATTTGTTCTGTATGTGGTGGCTCTTGATTGCCCTGACTTCCAGTCCTCAGTCCACCTCCTGTGAAAGTCCTCAAAACTTTTGAATGCCTTTTCCGGACAATCCTCTCCACGCTGCGGTCATCCCTGCGCTTGGGCACCTTTGTCTTCCACCCTTTTTCCTTCCACATAACTTTCTATCATGTGCTTTGATACAGCACTTTGGGGAACATCCAACTTCTTTTGCAATTCCCTTTTGAGGCTTTCCCTCCTTATAGGGTGTCAATGAGGGTTTTCTGCACAACTGTCAACTCAGAAATCTTTCCCATGATTGTGATTCCTACTGAACCCAGACTGAAGGACCATGTTGAAGACTCAGAACCCTTTGCAGGAGTTATGTCCTAATTAGCTGATTAGATTGTGACACGTTTGAGCCTAGAATATTAGAACCTTTTCACAATATTCTAATTTTTCTGAGATTGTTGGCTTTGGGTTTTCATGAGCTGTAAGCCATAATCATCTCAATTATGACACATGCACGGCTTGAACTATTCTTGCTTTGCATGTAATGAGTCTATCTCATATATATCTCATATATTTAGTTTCACCTTTTAAGTTGCATTACTGAAATAAATGAACTTTTGCATGATATTCTAATTTTTTGAGTTTCACCTGTACATTGATCTTTTATTTGTTTTAAAAGATACCAATATATTTATTTAAAAAAATACCAATATATGTATATGTACATGTGTCTGTCTATATTTAAAGATATTGTTACATAGTACATTATATTATATTTAAAATATCCTAATCACATACATTAAAAATGTCCTATAAGTCTATATACAGTATATAAATGTGCAAGTGTGTGTTTTTTTGTGTGCGAGTGTATATTAAAATATTATTCTAGGAAAATGGCAAAACTTTACAAGATAATATCATATGGGTCAATGAACCCTCAAGTTTTTTACACCATCAGCAGTGAAATTCTGAAATTCTATCCATCTTTTCAAATATAGTAGAACCTCTTGGTCATGACCATAATTCGTTCCATTACTTTGGTTGCAAACCGATGTGGTCATGACCTGAACCTAATTTAGGAAATTTGGCACTTACAAAAAAAAAATTGCATGGAAGGGGAAATCGGCCATGAGAAAAAAATGTGAATTTTTTGGTTCAGAACCTGATTTGGTTGTGATCAGAAGCATTTGTGACCTGAGGTTCTACTGTACATTCTTTGGGAGTCCAATATGCACTAAACGTATTTTTTTTAATTAAACAGTTAACTTTAATCTCAAATCTGTCAATGACATATTAGTTTTTTAAGAAGACCCTGTCACTGATAAGGAATCATCTGAGATTCCAATTCTTTGTCCTTTGATACATACCAGAAGTATCTATTTTTACTATTATTCAGATTTTGATAAATATACATCGCAGATTTAAATTGTGTCATGGATTCCCTCAAATAGGATTTGAGGCATAAAAGGTAAATTAGTAAATATTAGGTGTAAACTGATGGATACAATAAAAACAATCTTTTCTAAGTCGTAAGAAAGATTTCAGCTTAAATAACTATGGGTTATACAATTATTTTGAAAATAAATCTATGGGATTCTGTTGGTTTCTGGTATGTTATGTAATTATGTTAAAATAAATAAATAAATATTTTGAAAATAGTAGTTCTCTTCATATTGCTTTCAGATAAGACATGAAAAATAAGTTTTGGGACAAAGCATTTGAACAATAAAATAGAAGTTTAAACAGCAACAATGGGAAATGTCCTTAAGTTTAGGGTAATAGGTGTGATGAAATATTCTATGTAATTAGATGAATAACTGTGGAGTATCAGGAATATTTCCACTTAATTGTTTAAGAGGAAAAATGTTTTACTGTGCTGGGCCATAAGGAGCCTGTGTCTACTTATACTTAGTTTAGAGTTATAGCATTCCTGAAAGTGTATTCACAATGGTCATATCCCAGTCCCCCTTCTGTTCAATTTTGTCAGAGATTGCTGAACAAGTCCCTGCAAGTTTCTTGTCAAGGGTTTTCAGAAGTGGTTTGCCATTGCCTCTTTCCTCGGGCATTTTTTTTTTTTTTNCATTTTTTTTTTTTTTAGCGTATGGCACGTGTTAGCCAGGGATGCCCGAGGTGGCTGCCTGCCTCTGTGAAAGGGATTTTTTGGGTGGCGCGGGAAGCCTGAATGCCAGTAGGCATTCGGGAGAATCTCCTTTCTTGTCCCTATATGGTTTATTTGCTCATGGGAATCAAGCTGCCGACCTCAGCGTCTTACCACGTGAGTTACCGCAGCCCCCTTCCTAGGACTGAGAGAGAGTGACTGGCCCAAGATCACCCAGCTTGTTTTGTGACTAAGATGGGACTAAAACTACTGGACTCCTGGTTTCTAGCCTGGTACCTCAACCATTATAGCAAAATGGTTCTTGAGTGAGACATTTTTTTCATGGCATATCATGTGTTTTAATAAGAATTACCCTGGCTATTATTTTGAAAATTAAAAAAACCCATTAAAACAAAAGACTTAGGCATTTTCATACATTCACATGATTAACAGGCATGTCTGTTTCAATCATGGGGTGGTGTTGACTAAATAAAGTCGCTACATATTAATTCATACAACTATCCTTTGAGTTCAAGTTCTTCTGAGCATAAGAAAAGCTGGCTGGATCTAAGCAATAAGCTAGCTAGTTTGAGGTTAGGTCACACTGGCTGACGGATGCAAAACGTATGCAAAAAGGACACAGCGGACGAGCAAAATTTTGGGGGTGGCTCCATCCTGTTGTTAATCCGCTCTCAAAAGTGCCCCAAATTCTGCATAACAGAACGGAAAACAACGGAAAGGAACGGAATGTGGGTTAGTATGTAAGCAGAGGATGGTTTAGCGGATGTTTGCATAGGAAGCCTTAAGCGGATGGAAGCGGATGAAAGCGAGAATGACACATCCGCACGGGCTGTCCGGAGGAGAATAGCCGAAGCGGACGCCGTAAGCGGAAGGAGCGGATGGCGTAGGCGGAACTGCATCATGGACAGCCTATAGGATTGGCATAGCAGAATGCGTAGCGGATGCGTAGCGGATGCAAAGGCGGTCACTGCGCAGTGCGGGGAAGGATGAATTAGGCGGTCAAGCTCCGCGATATAAAAGGAATGCCAGC
>BHFT01013914.1:0-36617 GCA_004320025.1 Laticauda laticaudata | reverse complement strand
ACATATATATATATATATATATATATACACACACACACACACATAACAACCCACACACAAAGAGAGAGAGAGAGAGAAGGAGGGAGGGAGAGGGAGAGGGAGAGAAAGGGAGAGAGAGAGAGACTACTACTACATATATAGTAGACCTGGAGATTGCAAAATAGAACAGGAAAAACTGGAGAAAAATTACAAAATACAAAGTTCTGCAAATAAACTAGAACTGTGGTAAAAGAAAGCAGAGACAATATCAATAACAACAGGCACCTTGGGTGCAATTCTGAAACAATTGGAGCACCACTTGAACGCCATTAGCATTGACAAAATCAGCATCAGTCATTTCCAAAAGACAGCTTCATTGGAACAGCTTGCATCCTGTGATGATACCTTTGATACCATCAAAGAACAACATCTGCCTATCCTTAATCCTTGGGAAGGACTGAGTTGGTAGATACCAATGCCAAATCCAGTCTAAACATCTGGCTGACTGTGCCAACCATAATACTGCATCTTCAATATATTTGCTGCCTGACTCCCAATGACTTCAGACAGTTATTGCAGCCCAGCTATTTGCCTAGGATGTTTGTTTCTTTTCTGATTTTGCATTAAAATAAGCCTAATAGCAGCAATTGGGACCAAGGAGATCTGATACAGCCCAGTGATTTATAAAACCGCAACTCTAGAAGTTCCTGATCCAAGTTTCACCACTCATGTAATCTTGTTGCATTAGACAAGTCTCTCTTAGTGGCATTCTTCCCCTGTTCCATCTGAAATAACTAGCAATGCAGATCCATTTTAAGGACTGTTGGAAGAATTATAATGCATGTGGTGTTTTGTAAATCAAACACATGATATGAAATATGAATCTTGATAATAATCTAATAATAGCTTGGATAACAGGATAGAATTGGTTTTTCAAATAATTACTATTATTTATATTAAAATAATTAAAATCTTCCATTTGTGCAAGAAAATCAGCAGTATACAGATTTATTTCTTTCCCTCTCTATTCCTATAGTGAGGTCTTCAAACTTGATTAAGATTTGTGGACTTCAACTCCCAGAATTCTTCCTCTAGTCATGTTAGCTCAGGAATTCTGGGAGTTGAAGTCCACAAGTCTTAAACTTGCCAAGTTTGAAGACCCTTGTGCTATAGTATCCCCATGAAGTAGATCAGATTGTGAGTCAGTAAATAGTGGAAGATTTTCACTTGTCGATCTGAAGCTGGATCTCCATTCTAATCTGATAATAATCACTATACTGTACTATCACATGCTAATGCTGGTCTCCTGACCTACTAATGCTACTTTTATCAGATTTTAAAAATTGCTGTGGTGAATAAAAGTGTTCCTTGCTACTTTTTGGTTTTTTAAAAAATGATAGTTTTCCTAGTTAATAGGGAAGTAATGTTATCTGCAGTATTCAGGGCTTAAACAACCATAGTCTTTATTCTCTGTTTCTATCATTACCGAGAAATAAAAATTGTAAAACGATTTTTGAGTTGGTCTTGCCTCTTTATGGTAGCCCACCATCAGTTCAAAGGACATCAGGAGAGATTGTAGGGGGTTTCCACACAGGTAGTCTTCAATGACCACAATTGAGCTCAAAATTTATGTTAAGTGAGACATTTGTTAAGTGAGTTTTGCCCCATTTAATGACTTTTCTTGCCACAGTTGTTCAGGTAATCATTGCAGTTGTTGTTAAGTTAGGAACTCAGTTGTCAAGTGAATCTGGCTGCCCCATTGACTTTGCTTGTCAGAAGGTCTTCAAAGGGGATCAGAGGACCCCAGGGTACTGCAACTGTCATAAATATGAACCAGTTGCCAAGCACCTGAATTTTGATCATGAGACCATGGAGATGTTGCAATAGTTGTAAGTCTGAAAAATGGTTCTAGTGCTATTGCAACATTGAGCAGTCACTAAATGAATTTATAAATCGAAACACAAAGTTGTTCGCTTTAAAAACTGAAATAATTACCTTTGTACACCTGCTTTTTATCTGAAATGTGTCTTCCAGACGTACAACTCTATTTTCTCTAAACTAAATTCACCATTGTCTTCCAACCAGGGTGGGATTTCAAAAAATCCCAACAACTGGTTCTCTACCCGGTTGCGGGTGGCATGGTGGCCATGGTGGTTTGGATTACCAGAACTTCCTTTTCCAGTTCCGGAGGGCCTCCAGAGCCTGAGGGAGGCTGTTTTTGCCCTCTCAAGGTCCGGGCGTTCCACCGGGCCTCTGGAAGGGTGAAACCAGCCTCCCCCAGGCTCTGGAGGCCCTCTGAAAACTGAAACAGCCCATTTCTGGACTTTGGAAAGCCTGTTTTCCCTCCAGAGTCTCCAAGCAGACCCTGCACTTACCTGCATTGCATGGAGACTCTTGGGAGGGGAGAGGCATTGTGGGCAGGGTCATCCAGTTGTTGAAATTATGTTAACATCCGGTTCACCCAAACTGGTCCAAACCAGTAGAATCCCACCCCTGTGTTCCACACCAAAAATTTAGATTATCCTCTCCCCCCCCCCCAAAAAAAGAACAACTGATGCCAGTGTGAGAATTAATTTTGGAAGGGAGGCAGGGAAGATCCTTTTAAAAATATCTGGAGTCTGGATTTGCCTGTTGCCTACCTCGTCAAACTCCAAACGTGCCAAAAATATGACCCAAACAAACCAACAAGAACAAAACATGAGTGGAAACTACCCCTCCATCCTCAAAAGTAATGGATTCGTTTCAATCTAATCTGAAGCTATCAGCTAAGAGGCATAGGCAAATGTAATATAATTCATCCATGCTTCCACTGTTTGTATATGAAGATCAGAGGTAATGAAATATTCTTGTAATATAAGAAGCATAAACCCATCCCTAATGACATCTAAAAACTGCAATATCATTTCATTTTAAACTGTTCCTATTTTAAGAGTGATACCCCATTGTCAAACAACTTAACATGTTTCTGCAGTTTTCTGTTCCTGCCTGTTTAAACCACCAAGGTAAGAGAGATTTCTATCAAGTAATGCAAACTCCCAATTATTCTGGAGAGAGAACAAAAGAAGCACATCTTTTAACAATTTATGCATCTGTAAAATGGAAACCTGTATGTACGCAGAGAAATCAGTAATAAAACCCCAGTGGTTAGCCACAGTACTTAATTTTATGAGTTAGGATTTTTTTTTCCTTCTTTTTTCTGTTTTTAAGTAAAAGCATGAATGCTTGAAGAATTCCACATTCCTCAAATCCTGCTTTTCATTTGGGGCTGACAGGCAAAGTTCAGAACACATCATTATGGGAGTTCACAGTCACTGCTAAAGGTAACACTCATATTACAAATGAATTAATAGAAAACACTTACCTTCCCTACTAGTTTGCCTTTCCTGTTCATGCAAAGGTAAAAGTCTGTCTCTCTCCCTTTGATCCGGACTTGACTGCCAAATGTGTCTGTTTCCACTAGAAGCTGGGCTTGTAAAGGAAGAGGAAGAAGAAGGAAAAAAGAAAAAAAGGGGGGAAAATTACAAGCATTTACCAGACTGGTCATAGAGTAAATGAAGTAGATGACTTCTTATATGTTCTCCAATTGAGAGACAGAGTATCATAGCTATATGACTGGCGGCATGCAGTACAAAGTGAGCAGCTCTCTTAAATGATCCATTATATACCGTAGGGAAAACTCACATCGGGGTACACTATGTTTTTTTGGACAAAAAGACAGACTGATAACTCTGATCAAAAGAACACCATAGACATGAGAATGGTATTAGTTTCACACACAAAAACCCAACCCCACTTTCTTTCAAATTTCAGGGGGCATCCGGATGTTACTGATTCCAGATTATATTTTATATCACAAAACCAACCCCTCCCGCCCCACATTCAATCCAATCCATGTCAATCAAGAAAAAAAGGGGGAAGGGTGTGGGGAGATGAGTTACTACTGCTACTTTGTGTGGGAGCAAATAAAGCATTAGATTAGTCGAAAAGATGGTCCTGCCCCCTGTTTCAAATGGCATCATGAGATAGGACAATAATTGCTGGCAAGAACTGGCATCTCAAATGGTGCAGCAAATCTTTTGAAAGGAAGTCAGGCTTCCAATTACTCTCCTCCTTATCAGCTGTCTCAGAATGGCACTATCTAGAAGGGCACCAACTGAAGCCAAGCTGAGATTCCTCAAAAGATATTGTCCAAGAAAGTTCCTGAGATTATTTTCTTACTTCCCAGCTGCACAAGAAAAAAAGATGTCTGCATGGCTGAATGTTCTCCGAAAATTCTCCATATTAGGTTTTTCCCTGGCCACACTTTATCCTAATACATCAAAGATGGAACGTTCATTCCTTGAGTGTCCGAACCCTTTTTATTATTTCTTTCAAAACAAATGGATCCATGTTTTATCATGAGCTGAAATTCATAAATTAAATTAAAACAACAGGGGGTAGCTCATCACTGTGGCCTTAAAAGTAAGAGGAATATGATGCCAATTGCAGCTCACAATAGTAGAGATCTTGCCCAAACAGAAACAGAATGTAACATCTGAGATATTAACTCAGGTGTAATGGAACAGAGTGTGGCATGTGACACCCACAGTGAAAAAAAATATTTTGTGTGATGTTCCAGCCAACCAAACTTGTCTTCTTTCAGTTTATTCCATACATTTTTCTTTTCTGCACCTCTTCCCAACTTATCCCACCAAAATAAGAGGCAGCATTTGAAGCCACTGAGCAAATTCAGGTCTTTTTAGGTTGGTAAAGAGTTTCTTCTACTTTTCCTTAAAAGTTCCCACACACTTTTTACAAATCTTGACTTCTCTCTGAGCATGTTTATAATTCCATCTTTATACATAACACAGTGACGGTGAACCTTTTTGGCACCAAGTGCCGAAAATGCACATGTGTGTACCCAAAATGCAGCATTCACACTTCCTTCACATGCACATGTGCCCCGCCCCCATGCATGGCTCCTGTCCCCCGTGCATGCACTCCCTCGCCCACTCCACGCATACACAGCAGAGGCCTGTATACCAGCTGGCCGGCAGGAGGCATGCACATAAGTGTGGTGGAGCTGAGCTGGAGTGACGGCGCGCGTGGCCACAGAGAAGGCTCTGCATGCCACCTGTGGCACACGTGCCATAGAGTTGCCACCATAGGCATAACACAATTTTAGAAAAGGGAAGATCCATCCTTGGAATACAAGTCTGCTAATTGCATGAAGATTTTTCTGGAGGTTTTAGAATAATCCTATAGTTTCAAAAGAGCATTTGTGGTGGTGGAAACAAATAAGGGCAAGTAATAAAAATGGACAGGTATGTTCTTAATTTAAGTCTGTTAATTTTAAGAAGCCTCGTGCTGGAGATTTAACCTCATCTGACCAGACCAAACTCAAACCCTAAGTTAAAGTTGATCAAAAACGAAACACAGGGCAACTTATTCACATCATGGTTCTAAGCCCAAAGCAGGCCACCTTGACTGTGGAGAAGTGCAGTGAGCCAAGTTCCAGGAACCAGGCTCAGCAGTTTCTCAGAGANGGTTCTAAGCCCAAAGCAGGCCACCTTGACTGTGGAGAAGAGCAGTGAGCCAAGTTCCAGGAACCAGGCTCAGCAGTTTCTCAGAGAGCCATGAACAGATGCTTTGGAAAAGAGACAGCAGGTGTTCCTTGGTTTTAAAAAAATGCCTGCAAGGAAGATGCTAGCAGAGATGGTAAGAAAGACCCATAAAGAACAGGGAAACAGCTTTGCCAAAAAGTTGTGAGAAAGAGCTCTTTCTGGGATCCAAGAGAGCTGCTGCCAGTCAAAACAGATAACACTGGGCAGGGAAAGCCAATGGATTAACCCAGCTTGAGGAAAATTTGTCTGTTGGCCAGCATAATTGCACATTAACTTTGCTGCTTCTGTCTGCCAGTGTTGCTACAGTTATAGGTCAAATGCTCAGGGAATTCAATCCTTCAACTTTTTTTTTTGCTGTGTATAATGTTGACTGTCAGATAAAAACAATTTTTGGCAAACTTCATCCTATGGATTCAATAACAAATCCTAATGACAAAAAGATTGCCTACCTCCCATCCTCCATTCTCTGAAGCCAAATTGTCAATTTCAATCATGTTAAAACAAATGGCTCGGCCTCTTTTAAAATGTATGTGTACCTCTCCACTCCAAAATACTCCAAGGAAAGCTGGGCAGTTTCAAAACTACAAGATATATCACCTCACTATTAAACTAAAACAAGTATGAGTAATACCCAGGCTGATTTTAATTTGAAAAGTATCACCTTAAAAAAGATGTCAGTTCCCTGCTGTGAAAATTAAAACCATCTGGATGGCGTGATTTCCAATAATTAATGTAGCCCTCCTTTGACACGGTGACTAATTAAAATATGATACCCCCTGTTTTTTTTCCAAGTACCACATTTGAATTACAATTACAATAAAGTGCCAATGAAATAATGGAACAACTTTGGAAGAAATGAAAAATACACTTTTCTGCTTTTTTAACTTGGCAAGGAATAGTATCGGCAAAGTTTTATGCTAGCAAGAATTAAGCAAAGGCAAAAGTACAGCAGGTAACCTTTCTTGAAAAGCACATGGAACAACTTCCAAACATATCAAAACAAGAAGCAGTTGCCACCAAGAAACAGGTTTCAAATGAACACAATTCAGAAACAACATACTGGAATGGAAAAGAACACACCTACTAGGAAAGAAGTACATCTCAATTTAATCAATCACAAGTGATTCCAGGCAAGCTTATGATTCTTGAAAACCTTATTCTTAGAGATCTCTGGAAATTGTCACGGTATTGTCCTTTTTAATGAGATACAGGGGGACAGAATGAAATACCCATTTTAAACTTAACACCAGTTGAGGATTTTCTCCCCACAAAATAAAATGAAATTCATTTTTTAAATAAACTCACCACATTTTAGAACAGGGCCGCTGGCATCCTACTCAAAACCTCAGTGGGATTCCTTGCTTTGAATAAGGTTACCCTCCTCTAATGCCAAAATCATAATGTGATCTTGAAATGAGGCAAATGGAATTAGTCCATTTTAGAGGCTGTGAATCCAGTTCTGGGATAGATACACTAGCCAATTAGGCAAGGGGGTACACTAAAGAAGGCAATCAAGTTTCATTTATTGCTGTTGTTTATATACTAATCACGAATATTTTTTGTCCTATTGGGGTAATAGCACCAATTGGCACATTGCAGCCAAATTTCAGAAATTTGTATAAATTTGCATAAACGATGAATAAGCTTGTATACGCGCTAATCTCCTCCTACAGTTTTTTCAACTTTAAAAAAAAATCCCCTCCTACAGTTTTTTCAACTTTAAAAAAAAATCTTTATGGTAGAATACAGGAAGTCCTCAACTTATGACCACAATGGAGCCCAAAATTTCTGTTGCTAAGCAAGACATTTGTTGAGTGAATTTTGCCCCATTTTACGACCTTTCTTGCCACAGTTGTTCAGCAAAGCACTGAAGTTATTAAATCAGTAACACAGTTGTAAAGTGAATTTGGCTTCCCCAATTGACTTTGCTTGTCAGAAGATTTCAAAAGGTGATCACATGATACCGGGACACTGCAACCGTCATAAATAGGAATCAGTTGCCAAGCATCTGAATTTTGAACACGTGGCCACGGGGATGCTGTAACAGTCATAAGTGTAAACAATGATCATAAGTCACTTTTTTCAGTGCTGTTGGTAGCTTTGAATGGCCACTAAACGAACTGTTGTAAGTCAAGGACAACCTGTAATATTTTTGTAGACAGCATCATATTTTCCATGAATTGCCACTGACACACATTTATAAAATGGATATATTTGAAAGACATTGAGAAATAGATGAATACCACTACAAGGGTGAGAATTACATGTTATACTTGTTGACCCCAGTTACAGACATTACTGAAAATCTATAGAGCTGAACTTAATTTGCAGAATAGAAGAGATTCTTTGCAGGAGAGAAGGGGCAGAAAGGAAAGAGTGCTTAACCACCACAGTACAACTTCCAATCCTAGCTAAACTTAACCCCCCAGGATACCTAGGCCCACATTTGTGAAACAAACATAGGCTGGAACTCAGAAGAGTAAAAGCTCAAGAGGAAGGAATTTCAGAGGGGAAAAAAATTAGCATCAAAGGTAATGTATAGCCTGCCTTGAGATTTGTCTCTTGAGGAAAAAGCCAACTGCAATGTACTCCTTCCATTAGCTAATTCAAGAGTAGTGCCAACAGACTGGTAAGCAAATTCAACCACTGAGAAACAAACAAATGTATAATTCTTTTTATCTGCACAGCATAAGCAGCCACAATTTCAGATGCACATCCAGATAATCAGTTCCTACATTTTATGATTGTGAAAATGTTCAAAAAGAGTTCATTGTAAAGGCCGTGTCACACTGCCCAACAGATGCAAAAAGGACACAACGGAAGAGAAAAATGTTACATCTGTTGTTATTATCGCGGGCGCTCAATAAGGGGCGAAAATTTGCTATAATTGGAGCGGATAAACACAGACGCGGGGAGGAACGCAGGGCGGGATGCAAAGCGGATGCGGTAACGGTGAAGCCAGCGGATAGCGCATCCGCGAGGCTTCTGGGGGGCCTCAGCAAAGCGACGCGGAACGGAAACAACGGCATGCAGAAGCAGATGCCACGCGATACGGAGCACAGTGGAGTAGCAGAACGGATGCTGGAGTTGCAATTGCGAATGCGTGGGGTTAGTGCATTGCTGCAATGGCGCCCGCGGGATATACGAGGGGACAGCAGCTCAGCACGTGGCCGAGCTATTTGGAGGAAAGACCTGCTGCTTGGTATACCTTCGAGTTCTTGGCCTGGTCAGTGGTGCCTGCCTGCGAAGCCTTGCTGCAGCCTGGCCTCGCCCAGCCTGCTCCCAGCCTCCCTGGGCAGCCCCCTCCCGCTTGCTGGCAGCCTGACTTCCAGCCTCCCTTCAGCCTTGCCTTGGCCTAGCCTTCCTTCCAAGCCTCCCTGCCAGCAGCTCATGTTGCCAGCCTTGGTGCGCTGCCTTCCAGCCTCCCTTTGCCAGCCTCCCTGCCCAGCCAGGTCTGTCTGCATGCCGTTGGTGCCTGCCTTCCAGCCTCCCTTACAGCCTTGACTGACCAGCCTGGCCTTCGCAGCCTCCCCTGCCAGCCAGTCTGTCTGCCAGCCGTGGTCCTTCCAGCCTTGCTGGCAGCCCGCCTTCCAGCCTCCCTGCCAGCCAGTCGTCTGCCAGCCTTGGTGCTGCTTCTCCTGCCAGCCTTCGCTGCCAGCCCTTCCTAACAAGGCTTCCTGCCAGCCCTTGCCTGCCAGGCTTCCTGCCCAGCTTGGTGCCTGCCAGCCTTCCTGCAAGCCTTCCTGCCAGCCAGCAACACACAACCATGGCGGAAGAAGTGAAAGTGCTCAGCAACGCCGTGCCGCCATCCCTGGCAAGAGGGACAGGACCACCCTCGCCACCCCATGTCCTGACTCATCTTCTGGCTGGGGCTTCTGCTGCTTGGGCTCGCTCTTCTGTTGCGTGGAGCTTCTGCTGTAGCGCTCCTGGCAGTGGTGCTTCTGCTGGCTCCGTACTGCTGCTGAAGCTGCTCCTGGTCTGCTGGTCCTGCGCTTGTGCCTCCTGGGAACTTGCTCGTCCTGCTGGTCCTGCTCGTGCTCATGTCCCTGGTCCTGCTCGTAGCTGCTGCTGCTGGCTGTGGCTCCTGGTTGTGCTGACCCTTGCTGCTGGGTGCTAACTCTGCTGATGATGATCTGGTTTGCTGCTGCTGCTGCATCTGAGTTAATGATCCTGCTGATTATGATCCTGCTGCGTGATGATGCTGCTGCTCTGCTCGCTGATGATGATGATTGATGCTGTTGGTGTGAGAGGAGCGAGCACTTCTCCACAACCTGGAAGCCCCTCTGATGAGGGCACATCTGGCCTGGCCAAAGGGAGGAAGAGGCATAGTGCAACAACGGGAGAGGGGCAGTTCTACATTGGAAAGCGCAAGCGAGATGAGGTGCTGGAGTGGCTGAGAGGAACGACTATCTGTGGCGGAGGA
This sequence comes from Laticauda laticaudata, assembly GCA_004320025.1. Classification (NCBI taxonomy): domain Eukaryota; kingdom Metazoa; phylum Chordata; class Lepidosauria; order Squamata; family Elapidae; genus Laticauda; species Laticauda laticaudata. Next base: position 26,612 of record BHFT01013914.1, on the reverse strand, counting down.
CACCGTGCTGGTAACAGGGACACCCGAGTAGCGAGAGGACTAGCTTGGAAGAGAGGGGCGGAGAGGATTGACTACACATTGATGTGGCTCCTGGCTGTGGAAGCACATGCACACCTGGTACGGGAAGCTGCACCCAAAAAAAATCTGGCCAGGCCACGGTTAAGCTGACGGACAGAGAGAACTAATGTCATGGCCTAAGTGCAGCTTCCTGGATGGGTGAGGTCCGCCACAGCGAAGGAGACCAGGAGCCCATCTGTTCTCCCACCCTCTCTTCCAGCAGCCTGCTTGCCGACCCAGTCCTCTTCCAGCCGAGAGTCAGTGCCCTGTCTCAGACCAGGTTTCTGTGGAGCATAGCCACGGCAGCGAAGCCCGGGCAGGGTGTGGAAAGCGTGGTGGAAGCTATGAGGACCCTTGGTGCGGTGGGAGAAAGGAGCATCGAGTCGCAATGCTGCTGAGCGCATCCACCACAACCTCCACCTCACAGTAGGCAGAGAGCCGTAGACGGCAGGAGGGGAGAGCCACATAGGTCGCTGTGGAGATTAGAGGGACACATCTGCACCAGCATAGTCCCCTCCTCTCTCAGCTGGTCCCCATCGAAATCATCTCCTCCAACCGCAAGCCCTTCCAATTATGTACCAGATGACCCTCAAGGAGAATGGCGGATCCCCAGTACCCAGTGGGTGAAGGAGAGGACATCATGCGCTGCTTAACAACCCCTCCAGACCGCAGAGGAACGTGCTCCGCAACCTCAGTCCAGGACTGCTTCCTCCACCCCAGGTGATTGTCCCTCCCATACACAAGGCTTCCACACGATAGCCCCTACCTACCAGGGCTACAGCTATCCTCCGAGGTCCAGCATCACAGACATCAGCGCCTTCCCAGCCCATGCGACAGAACCTCATTGGCGCAGATCATTTTCCGTTGGCACCGGTTCTCAATGATGCACCAAATGCCAAACCAAGACAATAACTGCCACCCATGAACAGCAATGCCAGCCATGCCGAAATGATGCCACCCATGCCAGTCCCTCACCGACCGCTGCGTTGCCAGGCATGCCCCACTGCACTGCTCCTTCCTCCGTCCAGACAGCCAAGGCCTCGGCCTCAGTACATCTGGCCTCGGTACTAGGGGCGTGACCCAACATGGCAATGGAGGATAGGACTCATCAGCATCACGGGGGCTGAGCCAGCTCTCCGACAGGCTTCCTCAAGCACACCCGTCCCCTGTTGTCCTCTTCGATCGGGCCAGGCACTCCAACAACGACCTCAGACCAGCACTGCATCAGCACCCCAGCCTACACAGCACTGCAACCTTAACACCTTACTGACTGGCACACACCCTCCGAGTGACCAAGAGGGAGTGCCAGTAGACTGGCTGCCTGGATTATTTGGTGGACTTTATTTGGACACTTGACTTGGGTCATGTTTATTTTACAGCTTGTTATTAATAAAGTTTATTCTTGTTTCACAACACTTGCTTGATTAATGTTTCTTATAAAGGTCTGGGTGGAAACTTTTAGAAAGATTTTGTGGTTTAGCTTTGCATGCTTGTGGGATGGTTAAGATAGCTGTGGGATGGCGCAGGGATCCTGTGGGTGGGCAGGGATACACTGTGGATGGGTTAACAGATAGCTGTTTGATGGGAAGGGATACCTGTGGATGGGTTAAGATAGCTGTTGATGGAAAGGGATACCTGTGGGAATGGGTTTAAGATGCTGTTGGGATGGGAAGGGATGACCTGTGTGGATGGGAAGGATACCCTGTGGGATGGGCAGAGGATAACTGTGGGATATGGGTTAAGATAGCTTTGGATGGGAAGGGATAGCCTGTGGAGATGGGAAGGGAGATACCTCGTGGGAATGGGCAGGGATAGCCTGTGGGATGGGTTGAGATAGAGCTGTCGGACTGGGAAGGGAGTACCTTGTGGATGGGAAGGGGATACTGTGGGGATGGCAAGGGATACCCTGCTGGAGTGGGTAATAGCTGTGGGATGGGTAGGATACCTGTTGGATGGTGTTAACTAAATGTGGGATGGGTTTAGCGGATACCTTTGGGATGGGTAACAGCTGTGGGATAATTAACCTCGCAGTGCAAGAATAAGGGGGAGCTGTATGGTCCACCCTCCATGTGCAAGCCCATTGGCCCATATCCTATTACAAATTAGCAGATGTAAGCATTGATCCAACACATGTCATCCCAGTTAGGGAAACCACAACTCTTATTACATGCCCTGTTACATTGTAGGTGGCACACGCGCAACATACATTGCCCAATGCTCATAGTGTGATGAGACAGGCTGAAGGAACGATCCAATTGAAGCAATGCTACCATGCTGTCTTTGCCCACTTGCCACCTGCTCAGGCTGGGGATGGTTTGCACCAGTGTTGTCAGGAGGTTGCGCTGTGTTACTTCTTCGCCTCAACGTGAGGCTCTGTTGGGTCGCCTTGCACACCCTGAGTGTCTATAGGTTTTTGCCTCTTGCCCTCCATGTCCCCAGCTCCATGTCCCCGCATGCCTGTGTTGGGAGGTCCACAAGCCTGTTCTGCAAGGCTGGGTAGCGGGGTGCACAATGAGATTGTTGCAGGATGAGCAGCAAGCTTCCAACGATCCTCCTCATGTGACTGTGGGTTGATTGCCTGCATGGTTGTTTGAGAAGTTACCTGGAACCTGTTGGCCAGGATGCCAAAGGCGATTCTCCACCACCGTCTTGGCCCTGGGACAGGCCTGTAGGTTGAAGGATCATCTCTTTCACTGGGTGAGAGGGTATTTGGAGGGTGTAGGGCTTCATTAGGTAGGTTTGTGAGGGAGGAAGCGTCATCGCCCCAATGATGAGAAGGGCAACATTTTTGCGTGTCGTTTGGCGCAGGGGGTCCTGGATCTGGAAGCCCACACATGAGTTTGCTGTTCCAGCCCGCTCTTGAGGTGACGGCGTGGTATAGCCTGGGCATCTGAAGAAATGAGGCCGTTCCTGGAAGGCATGCGATGTACCATGAAACTTGTTGTTCACATCAACCATGGGTGAACGAGAGGATGATACTGAAGAAGCCTTGTAGTTGAAAATAGAGTGATCCCCCGACTTGGCTGGTGCTTTGTGCAGGCACGTGCTTGCCCATCTATGGCTCAACGGTGGTAGGGGAAGTTCACTTCTTGATACCACTGCTCTGCAATCTTTCTTCATCCTTTCAGTGGTGGGGCTACTGGAAGGAGCCTCCTCCTTGTAATTCTTCGATGATGGCGCCTGCACCGACTTCTCTGACAACAAATAGCTGATTGTGCTGGGTGGCACCTCGCAGCTGTGCTGGCATGCTCCCTGTAAGGTGGTCCTGAGGCCAGGTGGCGCAGAGTGAGTGTCACCTTGAGCCCAGGTTCCAGGCTGGCGGGAAGTTTGGTGTTTGTGTCTTGTCAAGCCATGGGGTGTCAGGCGCTGCACAAGTTCATCAAACATGGCTGGAGGCATCCCATGAAAGTTTCTGGAATGCCCTAAGTGGTCTTGCTCTAGCTCCACCATCAGCTATTGTCTTAAAGTAATGTACTGTGCTCTCTGCTGGCGAACCCATCTTTGGAGCAGATTTTTTGGGTGCCTCTTTTCTTCCTGTAGTACTGTTCACAGAGACTGTACGATGGTTTCGCAGTGTTGCAGAAGGATGTGGCTGCCGAAAGGATTTTGTTGCGCAATCTCGGTGGACAGACTGGAATGCCCGTGGAAGAAGAGTCGATGAGGCGTGCAGAGGTCTGCCACAGGCTGGGCTGCTGGTCTGAAAAGTGAGATGCGAGACCGAGTTGCCTCCACCCTTTTTTATAGGCATATAGGGTCCTTTGCATCCTCTAGGCAATCCTCTAGGCAATCCTGTATACATCCTTAATATCCGAGGGATTAGGTCCCCTCTGCGAGACGTTTTTTCGCGGCTTTTAAAACGCTTGTTTCCAATTCTGACTCCGTTAGGCATTCGTTATCTGCTTCTGTTCCGCGTCCGTTCCTGGCTTCTCACCTGCGTCCGGGGGATGGAGTTGCGCAGTGGCAGCGGATGACCTAAGCGGATATAGCGGATGCGTAAGCGGATGCAATAGCGGATGCAGAACGGACAAATTGGAGTACATTTTCCGCGCAAGGAAGTTTTGGGCAGCCACAAACTTTTGATGAGAATGAACGTCAATAATGGATGCTGGACGATAGAGAGGATAGCAAAACGGGACGTGACAGTGGAGTAGTACAGTAGCGTTTTCCAACGGATGGCAAGGTTTTTTTGTGCCGTTTTACATCCAGCTTTGCATCCGTTGGTGCAGTGTGACATGGCCTTTAAGCAAATAATATATACCAATGTGTAGATATAGACTATATACTTTATGTGCAAATGATTGTGGGGGATGGATTAAGAAGGTCCTTAGAAAAACAGAAGATGAGAAGTCTAAAAAAACAGAGCATATGGATATGGTGCAAGTAAAGATGATTTTGCAAAGACAGAGAGGAAGGTGGATGGTGTTAGTGTAAAGCAAGGATTTAACAAATTTCCTTCTTCATCGTCTCCCTGCAGTTTTTCTTTTTTGCTCGTATTGTTTTCTTACTCCTTTTAAAGTTTAATATCTAAAATTTGGGTTGCCACAATTTTGAAAATCCCTGGAAAAATAAATAGTTTCCAAAGGTACTCTGGATCTTTGTTTGGAAATTTCGACAAGGATCTATTTAATTTGCATTCTTCCGTGGCAACGCAATCTCAAAACATATCTGAAGGGATTCTGTCTAGAGAGCATGGGTGGTATGCACAAAGAATGGGAAAAGGCAAAATAACCACTTATGAAATGAAAATTCTGTTCTCTTCTTCATTGGGATATAAAATGACTTTGTAACTCGCAGCTCGCACAGCCAGTGACGGTTTCCTTGAATTCTCTGCTGCTGCAAGAGCCGGAACAACCAAGGCGGCAATTGTTGACCAAATGCATCGCGTGTTGCTGAAGAACAGCAATCATATATGCTCGTAGTTTGTGACCATCATAAAAGCGGTATTTCAAGTATGCTAAGTATAGAATGACCTTCCCCACTTGGTTTAGTCCAACCTACGTTACATAGTCACATAAGTAGGTGGGGCTTTTATGGTGGTCTACTTGACCGCTGCGCAGCTCAGTGTGTGGTTGTTGTCTTTGGCTGGTTCGGATGGGATGCTGGTTTTTCCCTGGTCCTTCTCCGTGGAATCTCCTGGAAGGTAGAGAGTGTGGCCCAATGCCGCTCCCGCGGTACCTGTCTGGGTGGTAGACGCCAGCTTGGCCCGCTCCCTCTAGAGTGGCTTCCTTGTTCGTTTTTCTGCTGCCTGTTCCTCCTACCCGAAGTCATCTCCAGGTCAGTAATGTGGTTTCTTTTTCTGGGGTTACTTGATCGAAGTTGGTTGGCAGGGTTTGTTTGTTTAGTGTTTGTTGCGGTTGTTTCCTTGTCATGTGGAGGGTCTCCTTCCCTCCCCTCTTATTTAGTCTGAGGGGTCGTCCCCCCTCTCTGGTCATGGTTGAGATTTATGTTATTTTTTTTTATATGGTTGTTGTGGTTCTTGGCGTGTGGTGGTGTGTTCGTTTTTCGGTTCGCGCACTCTGGGATTGTTAGTGGTTCTTGTTCGTGACCTCAAGTAAGATCTTGTGTCTCCTCTAGCTTCTTCCGATCCTCTGTTTCTATCTGTATGACCTGGGTCCTGTTACCTGGGTGGGTGTTAATTGTTGCTGGTAATCCTATAAGTGGGTTAGCCCAGTGAGATTTTGTGTTGTGTAGACCAGCGCTCCCTGGTTCGAATGTGCGGTGCTTACTGCCGACGTAGTCTGCTGGTTTTTTTCCAGGGCTTAAGTTGGGTGTTAATCTAACTAGGTCGATCTGTTCATTTTCGTGCCCAATCATATTCTGCTGGGGCACTTTTATTCGTTTGTGGTGTTAGGTGTGATGTGTTGTATGGTTAGCATTTTGTAGATTTTTTCTTTTATGTCCCCCATGTCTAGCTTCTTATAGTCTCTTTCGTAACTGGACCATGTGGTTCCCGCCCTGCAGACCGTTTGTAGCCGGGCCGATCCCGCGCTGTCAAGGCATGCCTTACTGCCATGTTCGGCAAGGAACTTTTCAAATGTCAGATGCCATGACTGCGGCGCCGTTAATTGAAACCCAATAGATTCCAGCAACACCATGTGTTGCGAACAGCTTCCGTCAGCTTGTCTGTTGAATGGCTCTTGTTGTTTGTGGACTTCATGATGCTTACCTCTAAACCAAGTTTGAGTAAGCATCCTAGCTATTATTAGAATGTGTGGTCCTTTTTGTTGGCCACCTGTGAAATCCTATTTGTGAATTGCTGCGGAGCAGGGTCCCCATCGGTGTTTTCCGGCAGTTAAGCACAGGTGCGGCAGGTGGGGTGTAAGGTCTTGGATTTTTTTGGCAACGTACATGGCACGTTTCCTACCGCATCCTCCAATTCCTTATCCAATCCCCTGGCGCATCAATACATTAACTCCTGGCCAGGTATGTTCATTCAATAAACTGATAACCGGGTGTCCTTCATGGCAAGATTACAGTACTTGTTCTTGCAAGTAATTGTCTGGTAGTACTAAACCCGATCCCCTCCCAAAAGTGATACAACCTTTTTAAAAGGTTGAGAGTTCCATTCTGTCTGTTCTGGAACGGTTTTAAAAGTCTCGTCTGTCTCGTTTTCTGGCCATCTTTTTTCCTACTCTGTATTAAAACCGCACCAATCTTTTTGTCTCTTGCGGTTTCTTTTGCAATGTCTTGCTGCGGTCATGGGTAAGGTTTAGTAATGTCTCAATTCTGTAGGCATGGATGTGGTTTCGGTGCCGGGTCGACTTCCCAGTTTCAGGCAGGGGAGAATGGCTCAGAGGGATCAAGCGTGTGATATGTCTTCCCTGGACAGTGGATAATTTGTACTTGTACAGCTGGCAAGGAACTTCGGACCACCGTCATTTCGTGGTGAACACTATGTTTGGGGTGGCCTTGTTTCCTGCGATATTCCCAGAGAGCGGCTTTGTGGTCTGTAATTTGTGAAAAAGTCCTGCCATAGAATCATGGAATCGCTTGACGTCCTGTTATTGCTGCTGAAAGTGTTCTCTGTCCAATTGGCTGTAGTTTCTTTCTGTTTGGACAGACGTTTTGGGATAGAACGCGATTGGCGCTTCTCCTCCATCTGGTAGTGTGTGGCTAAGTACGGCTCCGACGCTGAACAGTGATGCGTCACAGGTGACTGTCAGTGGCAGTGTTCGCTGTAATTGAATTAACACAGATTCGGATGTCAGCAAGTCTTTTATTTTCTGGAACGCGGCCTCTTCTCGTCGTCCCCAGGTCCAGGTAGCTGTCTTAATCCAGTAATCTGTGTAGTGGTTCCGCCATCATTGCCTTCCGTGGCAGAAAGACATTTAAGAAATTATGAGTCCCAAAAATGCTTGTAAGTCTGTTTTATTTTTTGGACCTGGGAGCTTCTTTTATTGCTTTGATTTTCTTAGTCCGTGGGGTGGATGCCATCTTTATCTATTAGGTACCCCAGGAATTCAACTTTAGAGGTGGTTAGCTGGCATTTTCTTTCTTTTTTAACTTTGAGTCTGCCTCTTTGAATCTTTGTAAGACTTCTTCCTGAGGCGGCTTTCCAGTTGGTTCTTGTCACTAGCTGATACCAGCACGTCATCGAAGTATGGGACCACACCCTTTTATTCCTTTTAACAGATGCTCCATCAAGCCTTTGGAAACCCTGGGCCACGCTGACTCCAAATTGCAGTCTTTTGTATCAGAATGCCCCCCTGTGAGTCACAATTGTTTGTGGCCTCCGCGTTTTCAGGGTCAACTGGCAATTGCTGGTATGCTTGTGCAAGGTCGAGCTTTACGAAGACCTTGCCTACACCCAGTGAATGTAACAGATGTTGCACCACCGGAACAGGGTATGTGCTTTGTTGTAGTGCGTGCCTTATAGTCTCCTGCAGATTCTCACGACGCCATCTGGCTTAATTGGGGTCAACAATTGGGGTTTCCCACCTTGTGTGGTCTATTGGTTACAATACCCCCTGTATGAAGAGTTTATTCAACTGTTCATATATCAATTTTCGGTTTTAAATGTGAAAGGGACTCGCCTTGCTTTACACCTGATTGGTGCTTATTCGGATTCAAATTCAATGATATAGGGACCCTTGGTATTTGCCTAGTTTTCCATCGAACACATCTGGAAATCTCTCATCAGGGCTCTCCTCCCAGTCTGTTTTGGTGACACTGTTGATTCCGGTCACTCCGATTCCCAGGGGCTTGAATCCATTTGAGTCCCAGTAGGCTTGGGTGATCCCGGTCTACGAAGGTTAGTGGAAGAATTTCCGTGTGCTTCTTGAATTTAACTTGGAAGTGTGCCAAGTCCGACTATGGGGATCCTGTTCCCTTGGTAGTCTTTGAGGGTCAGTTTTTGGCTCTCCAGTTCCGTTCTTCGTATGCTCGGTATCAGTCTCTTAAGTGTGTTCCATGATACCATAGACAGGTATGAACCGAAGTCCACTTCCATCTCGCGCATTGTTGGCCTTCGATGCTGACTTACCACATGTACCTTTCAGGCATCGGTTGCGCTCGAGTGCCCGATGGTTATAGTTGGTGTGTCTCTTCTCTTCTGTAAGTTTCATTGAGCCGTTTGCTTCTGTTTTCTCGGCTCCAGCGGCCCCTGCCTGTCTTTCTTTCGTTCTGGAGGGGGTGCTGTCTTCTTTGTCTGGGGCTGTAGCTCGTTCGGTTCCAGCAGACCTTTGCTATGTGTCCCTGTCTCTCGGGCAGTGCCGGCAAACCGCATCTAGGAAAAGGCCACTCGGAATGGGGGTGGTCTCCTCCACACCCCGGCGCACGGAACCCCGACTTACGTTCTCTCCTCTCACATCTGTTTCGTTCTGATTGGAGTCTGTGTATTTCCTCTTCCCATCGTCGGTTTCAAGACACAGACTCGATGTCCTCGCGTGATGTGTGGTGGTCTTGTGGTTGTCCTCTGGTTTCTTCTCCCGGGGTTGGTTTGTCTCTTGCCAGTGATGTTTCTGGTTTTCTGTATTCATTTTGCTGCATCGTGTCTGCTGATTTTTAGTGGCTTAGGCTGCCGTGGCCTCAGCGATGACCTCAAGTGACTGTGATGTTTGGTCGGGTTAGCAGCCGGCTCTTCAAGGTGAGGTCTCTCAGACCTAGAACCACGCAGTCCCTCATGGCTTCATCCATGTTGAGGAACTCCGCATGCCCCACCAATGTCCCTCAGAGCCGCTATGAAAATCTCCGATGATCTCACCTTCTCTCTGGTCCCGTTTGTAAAATTAATGTCTTTGAATTAAGGCTGGAGACGGTCGGTACAATAATGGGCTTTCAGTAATTTTTTCCAAATCTGGCCAGGCCATCTGCTTTACGTCCTCAGGTTTGGCAATACTTTGGCCATCTTGAGACACTGAGGCCCACAGGGTGTCAGGAACACAGCTCTCTTTCTGTTGTGGAGAGATCCTCTGTAGGTCATTGCTCTCGAGGAACATGAGGAATCCGTCGATGTACGATTCCCATCCTCCCGTCGCTGGGAGTTGAACGGTTGCGGGTGGCGAGTTGGTGCCCAGCCATTTCGTCTTGCCTCGGTTTCTCATTGCCACATGCTAACTGGTCTCCTTTTTCTCAGTATTTCCACCCTTGTCACCAGTGTTAGATCACAAGGAAGAAAGAGATGGAGACCAGCGTGACTTTCAGCTCTTTAATTCGGTTCCTGGAATCAGTCTAACTGCGGAGCCGTGGCAGCCTTTTTTTATAGCGGCTGCTTGCAGCTCGCGGCCAGTGACAGTTCCTTGAATTCCCCGCGCTCAGGAGAGAGACGCCATGCACAGGCGGGCGAATTCGGGCGGCAATTGTTGACCAATCACCATTGCTTGAAGAACCAATCATATTGCTGTATTTGTGGACCAATCAGAAAAGGCTATTTCAAGTATGCTAATATAGAACAATTTCCTTTTCTAAAAATGATTTTGCAGCATTTTAGCTGGCTTTATGAAACAAGTATAGATATATGATCTTGTTTTCTTTTAATTCAAATGCCTATCCTATAAATAAAACTGCAATACATTTACAAGTAGGTGAAGGGACAAATTATCTTGCTCTGATCACCGAATACTTTTGGAGTAGTCTTGATGGCATTCATTAATAGTTTATTTCACTACAAGGTTAAAAAAAAAACTTCCTCAATTACATGGACATCTAGGCTTTTTGGGAGCAATGGGGGTGTGCTTCTACCACTATCCTCTTCCAAGTTTGTTTGTTTATATTATTTATCCAACAGTCCTCAAATTTCCTGGTAAACTCTCACCCTACTAAGGAAAGATTCCCCTTTATCCGCATGCTTAGAAATCACCAAACCCCAATAGAATTTTCTTGCTCAAAAATAATGTAAAAAACTCAGCTACTTCAGATATTTTTGGTGCATTAGAAAGCAAGCCATACATTTCCATAAAGGGACCCTTTCTGTGTACAATATATGAAAATGTGTGAAGCAACTCTTAAAATACCCAAAATAGTATTTTCAGCCACAGCTCACATTTAGAACCCTAATTTGAATGCTACCATATATGATAGATGGAGCCTATAAATAGTAAATATTATGAATAGTATGTTTATATAAATCATATTCATCATTTTCCCTTTTCTTAGCGACTACTAAGGATGGTGGGGGAGCAAATATCTTGTCTACAACTTCTCATCTTGAGTTACAAAGCTAGGAATAATACAATAAAAAGAAAACAATGAAAATGATCTGTAATAAAAGTATTGGATATAGGGTTAGTATTTCCAATCTGTCCTAATTCTGTTCCCACATTTAATCATAAATAAATGTTCATTTTTTCCACAGAGAGCTTAATATTCCCTTTCTCTTTCAGAAGAGGGTCTTGTCCTCAAGTCATTGATACAGCCCCGACCCCACACTGACATATGCTCAAAATAAGGGGCATTAGTATTTTCAAAGAAGTGAAGAGGATAGGTTCAGCTGATAAATCAATGTTGATGAAGTGGCGCTTGTATAAAAATATCCTCATTTACACTACTGCTGGTTTCTTTTCTCTCTCTGCTTTTTGATCTACATTATGAATTAAATTAATCTAGCAGCTCACCAACAGAAATAGAGAGGGCCAAAATCAAACAATTATTTCCTTGATCATAGCCAAGATTGGTCCTTTTCAGATGAAATATACTGTAGCAGTTGTGTAAATTATTCATACACAATCGTATAATTTCCCACACACAGTCCCACACCATATTATTTCCTATACCATTGGATGATGTGTGAAGCACTGGTTGGAGAGAGATCATTCTGGAAAATATCTATCTGTGTTTCCACAAGCAATAGTAATAGCATTTAGGCTTCTATACTGCCCCTAGCACTTTGCAGCACTCTCTGTGTGGTTTACAATGTAAGCATTATTTGCATATTGCCCCCAACAATCTGGGTCTTCATTTTAAAGACCTCGAAAGTATAGAAGACTGAGTCAATGTAGTCAGGATCGAACTCCAGGCTAGAGGCAGAGTTAGCCTGCAATATTACTCTTTAACCACTGCGCCACCAGGGCTCTCCCTAAAAATCCATACCTAATTGATGGCACTTAATTCTGCTCCCAGTCCAGTAGTGACTTCATTCTGCCTTTCCTCCAGAGTTCATGGTAAGGTACATGATACTCGTCTCTCCAATATATCTCCCTGTGCATTAGGTTGAACCAACACCCCCACCCCACCCCAAAGATCCTACCTCCCTTAACAAAAATCATCATTCAGAATTAGTTAGGAAGCAGTTTCCCCACCTAATAACATCTGTATGCAACCAGTCTGCAAGTACTCTTGCCAATCATGTTTAATGGCTAGAATCAGACACCCCACATGGGTCGATTTTAAATGGCTTTTATGGATGAAATGCTGAATAAAAATAATACAATGGTTTTATAAGCTCAAAAATTATTCCAGATCTATAAATGGGATCGCAAACATTGGAATTGCAACAACATTCATTAGGCACAATTGTCTATATATAATATAATTGTCCAATATATATAATTGCATTTTCCCTTATATAATGGTTAATCAAAGTCCTCTATAAATAGCCCTATACAGAAAATACAGCACTATTTTCATATTGCTTTGTTCTCGAATGTGATCACTTGATAAAAAAACAAGGTGTCCCAACCTCTATTAATTGTATAAATGGCTAAATAGTGTGCACTGATTATTCAATGGATTTTTATGAATTTCCATTTTGAGGGGAAGTTTTAGTCCCATTTACTAAAATAACTTTCAGCTTGCACTTGAAACCAAATCTAATATCTGCTCAAATGAAGTGTGGAGAAAACAAAACAATTGGTAGCGAACAAGGGACAGAATGAAGTTGCATGGTTTTATGTTATAACCAATTTTATATATTCCTAAAGATTTGTTCTCCCCTCTCCTCCCCTCCCCAAAAAAGAATCTCCTGTTGGCTTTTACAAATGTAGGTAATAACTCCATCAATACATCTCGGAACATGATGCTTCCAGATGGCAAAATTGAGGTAAGCAGATTTGAATAAATCAAAGCCCACATCAACCTAACAGAGGCTCTGCCTATTTTGTTTCTTTTTCTATGATTATCATTTGGTTTGGAATGCGTTCATGCAGAGCACAGACTTCAGCCATGTTCCAGTATAGTAGCATTTGAACATCTGATACAAGCTGTCTGGCTACCAAGGAGAATCTTTAGGAAGCAGCCTGAGCCACATTAAGGATATTCATCTGGCCATTCAATCTGAGCTTCAGAGGATTGAGCAGGAAGTCATGTATGTTTAGAGTCCAGCAGAATCTCTGCTCATCACCTATCCTTTTTATTTCTGCTGCCAAAATAAAAGCTACAAAAGAAGTTTGATACAGACAAGATGGACAGCACATAAATCCAATAAATAGATAGATGGATGGAGGGATGAAGACACACAGAGAGAGAGAGAGAGAGACAGACAGACAGACAGACAGACAGACAGACAGACAGACANCTTTCTTTCTTTCTTTCTTTCTTTCTTTCTTTCTTTCTTTCTTTCTTTCTTTCTTTCTTTCTTTCTTTCTTTCTTTCTTCCTTCCTTCCTTTCTTTCTTTCTTTCTTCCTTTCTTTCTTTCTTTCTTAAATTGGTATATCGCCTATCTCTCCATCTTCTGTTTCATTAGAACTGTATCATTAATCCATTTTAGGCAGCTCAGAAATCAATTCCTATGGCACAAGAAGAGAAATAAAAGTATACCGTCTTCTCTTCCCACATCAATCTCTTTCTAGGCCCCTGGCAACCTGTCCAAAAAGCCAGTGTCTTCAAGGTCCCGGGCTGTTGTGATTATAAACTTTCTAAGCACAAGTTAATCAGGAGGAATGTGTTGAATGTTTTAAAAGGGCCAAGTGAATTCCAATTACAAGCCATGCCTAATGTAGGAGGGTATTTTCTCTATATGGTGAGCAAGTTTTATTACTCTGTGCCCACTAATAAAAGTTGAGGAAAAAAATGATTCATTTTACGAATGGGAATACTTATGTTTGTATATTTACTTAAAGGAACTCACTGTAACGTTTTTCTCCCAGCAAAGTGAGAAATATCCTGAAAATAAGTTTGTAGCCTGCTACTCTGCCCAGAAGGAAAGATTCTTGTGGATCTAGAATTCAGGGAATAAGGACAGAAGGGAAACAATAATCACAAAGAATGAACAATTGGTGTATTTCATGCATTCCTAAAGCAAACAAACAAAACCTTCTCGGGAAAATTGAGGTAAAATAGCGAGGTTTGGATTCAGAGAGGTTTTTCCCCTAAATGGGCAAAGAAACAGGCTTTGCTGCAGCCCATGCTATATCTGTAGGACTTCCATTCTTTTGTAGCATATACAGGTAGTCCTCGACTTACAACAGTTCATTTAGTGACTATTTGAAATTACAATATAACTGAAAAAAAACCAGTGATTTATGATCGTTTCTCACACTTATGACCCTTGCAGAACTTCCATGGTCACATGATCAAAATCCAGACACTTGACAACTGGTTCACATTTATGACAGGGTGATCCGCTTTTGCGACCTCCTGACAAGAAATTCAGTGGGGAAGCCAGATTCATTTAACAACCGTGTTACTAACTTAACAAATGCAATGATTCACTTAACCATTGTGGCAAGAAAATTCGTAAAATGGGGCAAAACTCACTTAACAAATGTTTCACGTAGCAACATAAATGTTGGGCTCAATTATGATCATAACTCAAGGACAACCTGTAAAAGACAGAACTGAAAGCTCTCTACTCTGTAAAGAACTCACTTTATGCAAGTCAAGGTCAAACACACAGGGCCCTGAGCTTTTAGTGTTAGGGCACCACCACCTATTGCTCCTGTGCAAAGACATTCTTAGCGAGAGCTTAAATTTTGCAAGCTGTATGGCATTTTCTGCTTGGGATTAGTTTTTAATAAGATTCCTTACTTTCTCTCCTGCCTGATTATACAACATGTTTGAGAAACACAGAACAATGTTCTCCAGGGTCTTTAGCATATTTAAAGTTGCACACTAAAATCCACCATAACAATGTTGTATTATCCATCTTCAGTAAGCCAAGTCATAAATAATCCAGTTCATCTGAAAACATAACTTGCAATGCCATTTAAAATGGTTATTTAATCATATACAGTACAGGTACTGATGGAAAGCCAATTTTTCAAAGCACATTAAATTCACTTTTGTGAACAACTGCTCTGTGCAGCCATTACGTTCTGGTAACTTTGTGATAGCATGGTACATACAAGAAATAACCAGGAAACTGAGAAACATGCAAAAACTAACCTGGGGTGGAAATAATATTTTATCAGGACTTCATGCCTCTCTAGTGAGTTAGATAATAACAGTCGATAGTTCCTAACCCCATAGAAAGGCAGGTTTTTATTTCTTCCTAAATTCCCTGGGAACATGATGGGAAGGATCATCTTACATTCCCTGAGAGAAGAAAAGAAGGTACTACTAAAGACAAATGAAGGGATATGGAGGTACCAAATAATTGCAGACCTGGATGGCTTTCAAGATTAACCATTAGTTGGTGGGACACTTTGTGGAATTCTAACTGCATTTTTACAATTTTCATCAGGGCTTCTTTTTATTTTATTTTCTGTTCAGTTACTTGTCCCCCCCCTCCCCCAACTCATCCCATCCAGGGATGACATGGCCTATTTTTCCATTGCTATTCCTGAGATTGCTGTTTTGAGCTATCAAATTGCTTCATTATCATACCCAGTCCTGTCCCCAAGTGTCACTCACAGGAATCTTTTGAGTATACTGTTCAATTCTTTATATCAGTCTTTCCCCAGCTGTTGCCTTCCAGATGAGTTGGTCCCATAATTTATAGATACAGAAGGATCTTAGGGGGCAATTATGGGAATTATACTGTAATCCCAACCTATTTGAAGAGCAGGAATCAAAAAAAAAATCTCTGAAGACAGTGTGCAGCAAATAATAAACCTTCGCTAATGAACCAGCATGATTCAAAAAACTCCATTAACAACTCAGTTTTAAGTACATAGAAGGCAACATTAACTTGTATGATGACCCTGACTTCCAAGAAAATGCAGATAGCATTTCCTTTGACTAAGCACTGCTATCTCTTCCAGGAAGTGAGTTCCCTCAGCCAAAGATACTATCCAGAAGGTCCTTGCTGGTCTCTTTTTTCTTCAATTTGTGGAACAACTTCAGAAGTTCAGTATTGTATTATTTATTTATTGGTGGATTTATTTAACAAATTTATGTAGCTGCCCAGCTCACACATAGGTGACTCTGGGCATCTTACAACATTTATTTCAAAAAAAAAAAAATCCATTATATTATAAAACTGTTTTTTAAAAAACTATCCCATTCCCATGGCAGCAACAATGTTACCATCACATTAATCACTTAATCAGCTAATTGATTGTCAGCCCACTGACAAAGCCACATTTTTAGCGCCTTTTGGAAAGCAGCAGGGTGAGGCCACCCATACTTGGGGAGAATGATATTTCATAGAGAGAAGGCCACCACTGAGAAGGCCCTTTTTGTGGTCACACCAGATGACAATTAATGGACTTGTTACATGCCCTTCCTTCCCATCCTGATAGGTCAGTAGATTCAATAGGGGAGAGGTCCTTCAAATAACCTGATCCCAAGGTATGCAAGGGTTTAAACCTGATAACCAGAACCTTTAATTATAATTTTATATATAACTGACCAGGGTCTGCGGTATTGCCAGAGGTGCTGCACATCCTCTCCATAACTGGTTTTCTTTGTTATGAGAGGAGGCTTCAAGGTATCCAAACAACTAGATTCTGTAATTGCTTTGTACCACTCTATAAAGCCTTAGTAAGACCACACCTAGAGTACTGCATCCACTTTTGTCCACCACACTATAAAAAAGATGTTGAAACGCTAGAAAAAGTGCAGAGAAGAGCAATCAGGATGATTAGGGGACTGGAGACTAGAACAGTTGCAGGAACTGGGCTTGGCTAGTCTAGTAAAGAGAAGGACCAGGGGAGACATGATAGCAGTCTCCCAATATTTGAGGGGCTGCCACAGGGAGGAAGGGGTCAAGCTATTTTCCAAGGCACCCTAAAGCCAGATAAGGAATAATGAATGGAAACTGAAGAAGGAGAGATTCAACCTGGAAACAAGGAGAAACTTTCTGACAGTGAGAACAATCAACCAGTGGAACAGAAGTTGCCCTCGGAAGTTGTGGGAGCTTCATCACTTGAGACTTTCAAGAAGAGATTGGACTGCCATCTGTCAGAAATGGTGTAGGGTCTCCTGCTTGGGCAGGGGGTTGGACTAGATGACCTACAAGGTCTCTTCCAACTCTAATTATCTGTTATCTGTTAACTTGTCTCTGTCTGTTTAACTTCTTCTGAGCATGGGCATCAGAATTTCATTTTAATGTATGCTATTGTGTACATAGAAAAGTGACAATAAAGATTCCCTCACTCTCATATCATCAGCCCAGGGCAGGATTAGGGGCTCTGTGCACACAAATATCTCATCTCACTTTTCCTACTTCTATAACCTTAGCTTTCCTCCACTCTTTCTAGAGATCAAAAATATCTGAGGCATTCTGACAGGAGTTATTCACTGTGCTCCAGATATGGGCCATATATTGGGCCTTTTCTCTCACCATATTTTTTCTTCTCATTATTCTCAGTCCATGGTAGAAGCTCATCAGCACTATTGCTCTTCCAGGTCAGCAGTTTGTCTCCTGTTCATTTACTGCCTCATAGCGAAAGAAAGAAATTGACAGGGAACCCATGAGTGGAGGTAAAGGGTTGCTAATGTGTTTCCTATAAGAGCTGAAGGGCCGGAAACTGCAACTTCCCAGACAAGAAGATAAATTGTAAATCAGCATCTCAAACTGGTGGGCTTGTTTTCCATCTATAGTTCTGATGCTGTTTTAGGTGGATGCTATCATGTTGTCAAGTGATAACTTACCGGACTGCCCATGATTAAGAGTTACATAGTATTAACTATGTTGGATAAGCCAAAAGTTTCCTTTCTTTTAATGAGAAAAACACTTTCCATTATAAAAACCAAACCCTTCAGTTGGAGGAAGGAATCTTGGGATTTCAAAAAAAAGACCCCCCCCCAAAAAAAACCAACTCTGAGTTCAGTCAGACCAAACTACCATAACAGATTCCACCCAAGTGCAAATTCACAAAACCTAAAATCCAGAGTTGTCCACTCCAGCATTAATGTAAAATAAACAGGCATATTCAAAAAAGAGACTAAGTTTTAGAAAGCTGCCTAACAAAAGAGTACATGGTAGGACCGGTACATTTCTTTAAAATCTTATTTTTGAAAATGTTGCATGTATAACTTGACTTATTAAAAAGAACTGTGTACAAAGTTGGGAAAGAGAATGAATAATTATTATTTTTTGCATTTTTAATGACAAAAAAGAGAAAAGATCATTATTTACTTTTTGTCACATATATAGACCCTTGAATCCCAAAGGTTATTTGGCTGTTTACATGTCATACAAGTTTTTTTTTAATCTATCAACAGAACAGAAGGAAATTTAGTTTTCTGTAGGCAAGTAAAACAAATTTTTATTTTTGCCATTGCTACCAAAAACAAATTATATATATCTAGCTGTCATTTTGCTAATAGAATGTATAATAGCATATATCGAATGACACCAATTAAACATAGATTGATCTTACGTTGATCATTTTTAAAGGCCACACATATACTTCTACTATATTAGAAATCTTTAAAAAAACTCTCTTGGGATAGTGTGTGTGTATGTGTGTTTATTTATGAAACATCACCAAGGTTTGAATTTAAATATTTGTTAAGTGGAAAGAAAATATCCACAGATGCTTACAGAAAAGCACACTATTCAAGGGGTTCCACATGCTTCAAAAATTATTCAGAAGAAATGTTTCAGCATGAGAGTGAGCACAACTCTGTGCTTTTCATTAAAGCCTATAATAATTGTATTTCTGTGCAAGAATAGCATTAATGATAGAAGAATAAGCACTCTGAATGAAGTTGATAGCAGCAATAGTAA
Organism: Laticauda laticaudata; assembly: GCA_004320025.1. Lineage (NCBI taxonomy): Eukaryota > Metazoa > Chordata > Lepidosauria > Squamata > Elapidae > Laticauda > Laticauda laticaudata. The sequence continues at coordinate 8,064 of BHFT01013914.1, read as the reverse complement.
AGATAAGGTAAGATTTTCCATAATATCTTAAAGAAACAAAACATAAAAATGCTAACCCTGGAGCAGCCAGCTAGAGTTTAGAAGTCATGGGCTCGTTTGTTTTTTCTCCTTCCCTCCCATTTTGCAAGCAAAATCTGACATACATATTTTACCTGGGCTTTCTTTAACAAAATACTTGCTCAAATTAAAAAAAAAGATTACTCAGAAGATGGCTAGGTTTCATACTGATAAGCTATAAGAAAAAGGAGCAGAAAATTATAAAGAGACCTTCAAGCTTCACCTTGAATTCAGAGAGCAAAGTGAGACAACAATATTATGGAGCAGATCAGAATCAGAAATAAAGGAATGAAAGAATAAAATATCTGATACAGTTTTCTGATGTTTCACCTCCTTCTGACTATCCTGGACATAATCAAGAGATGCAATTATATTTTCAAATGTTGCCTAGTACATATCTGTCTGCTCTAGGAAATCGTCTTTTATTTATTTAAATTTAAATGTATATGTTACCTGACTCCTAAGGACTCCAAAGTTCATAAACAAAAACATTAAAAAGAAAAAAAAAGTACAATAACAGGCAAAAAAGAAGAATAAAAAATGGCAAGGATGACAAAAAAAAAAAAAAACNAAAAAAAAAAAAAAACCAAATCCAGGTAGGAACAACAACAAAAAACATCACCACACAATCCAAGGTGCCTTTACTCACCCTTACCAAAAACAAGGATTTTGTTAGCGTTTTGACAACACTTCCTGTTCAACTGGTCCAGAAACTCCAGACATGCAAAGCATCAGTTAATATCTCCTAGAAAGAAGTCAGCTCAAAATATGAACTTGCCAACATACAACAACAACAGGACTTGATGCTGTGCAAACTAGATTCAAATCCTGATTAAATATTAAGTTGGTTATTTGGGGCCAGTCATTAGATAGTTGTGAAAATAAAAGGGAAAATCACTTTCCATTCTTATATCATCCGTACTCTTCACAGCAGGACTCAGAAATACAGAAGTACAGAAAACTGACAGCAGAAAAAGACCTAATGGTCTGTTGAGTCTGTCCTTTGAGTTTTTGTTTTGGATGTGTACTTATCCCAAGCATGTTTAAATTCAATTACTGACAACTGACCCATTACCTCTGCTGGAAATTGATTCCAAGCTTCCACTACTCTTTCTGTTATGTAATATGTTCTAACATTACTCATGAACTTCCCTCTTGTAGATTTGAGATAATGCCCCGCATTCTTGTTTTTTGCATAATATTGGAAACACTGACTTCTAGAATCTTATTCCAATCCCACCCTTAAAATATTTAAAGGTTTCAGTCATGTCCGCACTTTCCCTTCTGTTCTCCAGGCTGTACATATTTAGTTCCTCCAATCTCTTCTAACATGTTTTGTCCCACAGATTTTGCGCCATTTTTGTTGCCATCAGCTAGATTTTCAGGCCAAAGACTCTGTTTGGCTTTTGGGGAGGTGGTTTGTTCAAAATGCTACCTTTCAAATTAAATGAAAGCAAAGCAAAGATGTGAGCATTTGGAGGGATTAGATTTAGATTTTAATTAAGTAATTGAAATGAAATTAAAACAGTAACAGATGTGTAATGATCTGGATATGGAAGGCATTTCCACCTGCCCTTAGCCTTCTTGGTCCAGATTAGCTTGACAGTTACCCAGGGCCTCCGCAGTGTGAACAGATCCATTAAGTCTGTGCTTGGCATCTTATGGATCCTGATGGTTTCTAATAGGCACTTGGGATTTTCCTCAGCAATCACAGTTCCTTTGAGGGTCTGCTCAACCCTATAGCAAGTCAAAGAAACACCATCTGGTAATGGCCAATTGAAGCCGAGTATGGATACCAAAAATTCAAGGCAAGAAAAGGCATTAGACAAAAAAAAATCAATAATGTAGTTACTGTAATTTTTATACAATGTAAAATTGTATGCAATTTGTAATCTATACAAATACCCAAAATAAAATCAAAATCTATAATTTTCTGTGTTTTCCTGCTATGCTCATGTGTATTTCCCATTAGGATGTTTTTGTTTTGTTTTTAGTTGAATTGGATCGGACCATCAGGCAACTAACCATCGAAATATTTGAATTACTGAATTTTGTTTTTGCATTTCAACTCCAGTTCCCCCTTTCTGGGTTTTACCCACTATCAAGCACATACCTAATGAATTATAGAAGGAGTCTGTAGCACCTTTTCCAACTATTTTTTTAAAAAATACCTAATATTTTCTGAATTACAGCTTACGTCCCTCTACTTATCTGGTGAAGTTAGCTGTAGTCTACAAAGCTTATGACTTTGAATAAAATTGTTAAAATTGCTACTTCTTGGAATTTTTTCTTTGCGTTTTCTTTTTCTTTCTTTCTTTCTCTCTCTCTCCTACAATGTAGTTGCTTTCAGAAATTCAGTGAAGAAAAACATAATCTGCTTAAGATGTCTCATCTCACATTTGAATTTCCTAGAATATTAGGTTATAAAGTAAAATTAGCAACAACATTAAAATATTCTTCATATTTAGTTCTTTAGTCTGACTAGTTAGCATAACAATTCTATGCTCTGGCAGTCCCTAAAAAAAGTATATGTTGTTTCAATGTTACAATAAACTGCTTTGAGAAATTGCTGATATCCAAAACCCAGTTTTCTGTAAATATGTATTAATCATTGCACAACTCCCTTTTTCTCTGCCTCTGTTTTCAGTGACTGTTTACATACTGCGCTAATCCATAATGACTGAGTTACACAACATTAGGCTAGATTAAAATGTGGGTTAATAATCTGTGATTCAGCACAATATGTCTTAGCATATTCTGAAAACTAAATTTATTGATTTAGGCATAACATGGTATGTCAATAAAGCGACTGTGACATGTAAGCCCTTATTGAGGGTTAAGGATGCTATGTGAACCTATTAAATGTGATTTGTTGGGATTTGATATAACACTGTTCACAGGTGTATGAACAGATACATACATGTATTCAATAAGAATGATTAACCAAATTGCAGTTTACCCTAATGTGCAAACGAGTTCAAAGTATTCTAATTTGAATTGCAAGCTTGCTGGAGCAAGGTTGTCTGGTCTTTTACAACAGTATATAAAAGCCCATTTTACACAAGCTTAGTTTCCAGCAAAAATCACACCCCCGAAACAGCCCTCTCCCAATTCAAATTTCTTCCGTGAAATTGCTCTGATTCAATCTAAACCTCCTGAACTAAATCAGAATGTAGGAAGAGACATTGATTATACTATTTTATTTCTGAAGTGAGAGGGCAATGCAATCACTGAGATGTTCTTAAAGCTGTTGTTTCATATTGGAATGAAAATGGGGCCTGGGCAACCCACACACTGGAGAGGTGGGTTCTCTCCTGGGATAGACTCTTCTACCTGGGATACTCTAGGGTATGGGTGTTAAACTCGCAACAACACATTGCCATCACATGACGTAACATGATGTTTTTTCCCTTCATGGAGCATGGCCTGCGCACGATGCATCCAGCCCACAGGCTGCCAGTTTGACACCCCTGCAGTCTAGGGTAAGTGTTCAGCCTTGGCAACTTTTAAGACTTGTGAACTTCAACTCCCAGAATTCCTCTGTCAGCATTGCTGGCTGGACAATTATGGGAGATGAAATCCACCACTTACAATTGCCAAGATTGGGCACCCCTGCATTAAAGGCCCAGTCCCACTGCACTTACAGATGCAAAGAGGATGTAAAACGTTTAAAAAAGCTTGCCATCCACTGGAAAACGCTATGCATCCGTTGTGTACTCACTGCATATGTGTTTCATACGTTCTATCTGTCAAGCATCCGTCCACTGCAATTTCATCCGCGCAAGAAGTTTTGAGCTGCACAAAACTTTGTGAACGGATGAACTTTCTGTCGCGTACGATGTACATCCATGACATATGCAGGCAACAAACGTTCTATGTCCGTTATCATACGTTAAACATCCGCTGTATCCTTTCTGCATCCTCTGGACATCCCCTNGCAACTCACATCTGCTGCAGCTGAAAACGGAAAGAGGGAGGAAACAAAAGGTACATGGAACGTCTACACAGCATTAGGAGCACGGAAATAGAAAGAATGCACAGTGAATGGTTTGCATCCGATATACATCTGTGCAACATCCCCTTTCTTTCCTTTAGGCATACGTGATGCATCCGCTTCATCTGCTATGTGTCTGCTTCGCAATTATCCCCTGTAACCCCTTCAGAGGTATCATCCCCTTCCATCCACTTTCATCCGCAAGGTTTCCGATGAACATCCATTTAACATCCTCGCTACATACTACCCATGTCTGTTCTTTTCCATTCTGTTTATGCAAATGTTCGCCACTTTTTGGAGTGGATGACAACATATGGAGCCACCCCGGATATTTTGCTTGTCTGCTGTGTCCTTTATGCATATGTTTTGCATCCGTCAGCCAGTGGGACCAGGCCTTAAGTGTGAAAAATGGTCATACTGTAAGTCCCTTTTTTTTTTAGCACTGCTGTAACTTTGAACAGTCACTAAATGAAATTGTTTGGCAGAGGTGCATCAGTTGGTAATCATTTTATCTGCTCTGAAAATCCAGTTGTGATAGTTGAAGTAATGAGTTAGCCTATCAATCATTACAGTGCTCCCATTTTTTCATAGTTTCTCTCTTTCTCTTACACGCACATGCTTGCACATAAACACTTGCAGCAACTATATCAGAGATTTGACTTGCTTTTTCTCCATGGGGCTGCCCTTGAAGACCAACCAGAATCGACTGATCCAAAATATGGTAGTGTGGGAAGTGATGAATATGGCTTGGTAAGCCCATGAAATATCTCTGCTCCAAGAGTTCCAGAGGTGCTTTTTCAAGAAGCAACTGGAGTTTATTTATTTATTTTTAAATTATTTTATTTATTTTTATTTATTTATTTTATTTGTCAAAAGCTTACAATATAACAGAAACAAGAATAAGCATAAGTTTAAATACAAGAAATAGGAACTAATAATTGGGGACAATAGGACAGGGACGGTAGGCATGATTGTGCACTTATGCACGCCCCTTACAGACTTCTTAAGGAGTGGGGGTTTGAGCAGGTGACAATAGAGTCAGGTAGTGAGTTCCAGACATTGACCACTGAAGTCATACTTCCTGCAGTCGAGTTTGGAGTGGTTGACTTTTAATTTATAAATGTGTCTTGCTTTGTTTTTCCATTAAGATGTTTCATTTCTCATTCAACAAGCTCCTTCAGTTGAGAAGCAGAACATCTTCAGGGAAAAGCAAAGAAAGTCTAGTTGCCTCTAGTTGCCTCTTTGGGACAACCATAACCTGAGAATTTCCATAGGCATTCTGCTTCAAGAGCTACAGTGGTTGCTTGTTGGCTTTCAGGTGCAATTCATAGTGTGGGTCACTTACCTATAAAGCCCCATATGGCAGAGGGCCTCTGGAAAATTTACAAACAAACAATAAAAACCATAATATTCAAAGTGTAATTGCTTGAAATGTATCCTTCTTTTTCACTCTAAGATGCCAACCATTTTAGGAAGAGCCAGCATATAAATCAATATCCAAATATAATATTAAAGGCCTGGATAATTAAAAAAAATATTTTTGTCAGACATCACTCAACAGGTAGAACAGTAATCAATTAGGTATGCTCATAAGAGCTCAATAGCTCCTTATAAATAAGCCTTTATTGAACAAATATTAGGAAACCATAATGAAAGAATTCTAGCAACTGTTGCTTTTGGAGAAAAAGCCCATACATAGAAATATCTTTTATAGCACTTCCTCACTTCCTTCCTGTGTAACAGATTATTCTTTTGAATGGGAGTGCTGGTTTTCATTTGTCCCTTGTTTTTTTTTTCCAGTGCTCAGTTGGGTTGTTTTTTGTACTGACTGTGCAAGAACTAAATCTCACCATTTTAAGCACTGTCTTTAATAGTAAGAAGCAGGAGGTTTGCCTTCCACTCCACCTGCATTTTTAGACCCCAACAAAAGTTTCACCTTGAGATTAAAAAAAAGAAGCACAATTTACTACTGATGTTAGAGATGTTCACTCTGTTGGTGTGGACAGGAGCTACCTTGCTGAGGACCTGAAAGTGCAAGCTGGTTTGTAAGAGGAAGCTATCCCAAGATAAGAAACCCATCCAGGGCAATGTGGATATAAGCAACCTACAGATTATGAAGCTGGAGGATTAAAATGTTGACTCTCTCCTTTAAGAATAGATTTCAATTCAATGTGTCAGTGTGGAGTGTGAAGGATGTGTTTTTGTGTTTATTTTCATGGTTGTGATGTGCACTGAAAATGGTGTTTGATTTCGTTGTACGAGATACAATGACAACAAAGTCAACCAACCAACTATATCTTTCTGTGCTCCCAAATCACACGGTGGGCTTTGTTGTGAGCATTCTTTTGGTGTGATTTTTGTTTTCCAGTCTCGATTATGCTTTTGAAAATGGATGATGCTTTGTTGATGCACCCTTTGTTTATTTTGTTTTTGTTTTTGAAAATAATATTTTCCTTTGACCTAAGAAATATGGGACAGAACTGTGATGCCCCATTGTGCACTTATAATAAGAGGACGATGCCAGTAAATCGGCTTTCTGATGCTGGGAGAAAAAGCAGCTAGGACTTTTTGTTTCCTTCAGTCGATGGCTACCATTATTTCACCATGAAGCTTCGTGCTCAGATGCCAAACAGGCGTTAAATGTGTTGCACAAAGAACAAAATCCTTTAAAAGAAAAATAATTCTAAATGAGGCTGAGGCATAACAGTAAGCGTGAATCCCGCAGTGGTGATTTAAGTGCATACATGCATCTTCCATAATGCTTAGAGGCGCAAATTGCATTCCTAAACATAGGAGATGGCGTTGGACATTTAAGGAATTATGGATGATCAAAATGCACTCTTTGTGCTGTGTTTTCTTCTTCTTTTCACTGCCAATCAGTTAACTGAAGGCTATATATTTGATTCAAGGGGCATATTCACAAAATGTACAAGTCATGCCATTTTTTTTACTTTAAAAGGAGGACCTATGCTTCAATCTCCCTTTTCACTTCTTAAAAGAAAGAAAGGCTGGGAATGCGAACTGATCAGACTCCTTCAAAATAAGTCACAATCACATACCAGAGACAGAAGAAGGGGGGAGGGGGAAATCACTGAGAAAGGCAAAGAAGGTATTTTAATGTGTTTTCAAGGAGCTGTAAACAGGAAGGAAATAGAAATGAAATATGCTGAAAGGTAGCTGGCAACTGCAACACTTCCATCTGAGGAAAATAGTGAGTGATTCAAGGAGAATTAATGATAGAGAAGGAGAAAGTAGCTTTGAATCTGTTGGAAGATTCAACCGGATTTTCTAACTCCAAATTATTTGAACAACAGCTGCAACAAAATGGCATTCTTGCCACTACTGATGTATCTTTGAAAGGAACAAAACCGGGTGGAGGTGATTAAGCAGACATTGATTCATATTCAGTGGAACAGTGCTAAGTTCCTTTTGGGTTTGCTATTCAGAAACATAGTCCAGGTCAGGATCTTGACTGAAGTGCTTTATTCATAGCTCTTGAGAATGAAATTGGTGTTTAATGGGAAGAAGACAAAGAATGCAATAAAATACCATGTGGATGCAAAGAACTAGGGTTACTCTATTTGCACTGCAAACATCTGTACCACCGCCAGATGACGATCAAAAACTACAGATTTCTTGGTGGTTCAGATTACTGGTGGTTCAGATTGTTGCAGCCCAGTTATAGTAACCTATAAAGAACACATCTGGACTTCCGGTTTTGAGCTTCTTCGGCGACAGACCAAGACCTCATCTCTCCGAGGCTTCAATCCATACTCGTGGCTGGAGCACCTCGAGCCTGCTGGTTTCAGGGCTAAGCCACCCTGTAGAGGTGGTGAAGAAGGGGGAGATTGCCTGCAGGGTTGAGGAGAGCCGCATGTCTCCTCCCCAGCTGGCCATTATTTCCTTTCCTGAAGGCGGTTGCAGCAGTGGTCAGAAATGGCCACCACAAAGAACTCGACCGGAAAAGAATGTGCAGGAGGAAGATAAGAGAAAGTTTTGGTTGACCAGGTCAA
>BHFT01013911.1:0-23396 GCA_004320025.1 Laticauda laticaudata | reverse complement strand
TTTTTTTTTTTTTTTGTATCTTTGCAATAAAGTTTGGCTCTTCTCCTCAATGTTGTGCTCCTTCTTAGGACTGCATTGACACAGAAGTCTATTTTGTGGGACCCATCTCAATTTTTTTACTGTTACCCCAGTTTATGTCATGATCAAGGCATGAGTGCCCAGTTAATGAGCAGTGGTGGGATTCAAATTTTTTTACTACCGGTTCTGTGGGTGCGGCTTGGTGGGCGTGGCAGGGGAAGGATACTGCAAAATCCCCATTCCTTCCCCACCCCACTAACCTGCTTTCCAGCTCTGTTCTCCTGTGCAGGGCAACAAAAGAAGATCCAGTCGATCAGCTGGGACTTGGGAGACGGAGAATAGATGGGGGGTGGAGCCAGTCAGAGGTGGGATTTGCCGGTTCTCCCAACTACTCAAAATTTCCACTCCCGGTTCTCCAGAATTGGTCAGAACTTGCCGAAAACCACCTCTGATTCTGAGGCAAGAGAAGAGAAGCAGTCTGCCCATGCAGCTGAATGTATTTTAAATTGCTTCGATGCTGAGTGACCAGGAGGTGGTGGTATGACACAGATATATGAAGTTTCCATGGCCAGCCATGGTCAGATGAGATGCTAGTTTTGACAACAGAGGTTATCAGAAGTGTAATTTGTTGGCTTCGGAGAAAGCCAAGGAGCAGGATAGAGTTTTTCCCTTTGTCTTTGGAAGAATTAAAACAACAACAACCCACAGAGCACAATATAGCCAACTACAAAGATACAGCAAGAGGAAGGGTTAGAAGGTAAATTCTAAACAAATTTTCCAAAAGAAATTAATTTCAGGCCATAAATTATTTTTCTTTTTTTAACAATACATTTTTATTACTTTATTACAATATAAAATGCAAGGAGAAGTTTAAAACATTAATTAAAAAAAACTGGGGGGGGGAGAGAAAATATGGTGTAAACAGGGAAAAAGAAAGAAAAAGGCAATGACTTCTAAATGACTGTCTGTGCTAAAGAGCACAGAAAAAGATAACAATACAACCTTAACCTTTTACTTTTACATAACAGTATATACCTTACTAGTCATTTATATACCAATACACTAATCAACAAAAACAAAGTTTCATTTTTTTTTCATTGCAAGCATAAAATCCAGAAGCAAATAAAAACAAAATGAAATATATTCTCTTCTTTGAATAAAAGAGTTGATTTGACCATCTCAGCTATTTTTTTTCTTGAAGCAAGGAGGGATTTTCATATTTTATGGTGTTTTTGAGACCTAAAACGTTGCTGTGTCCCTGGAAGGAAATTGTGAACTCCTGCCACATGCTATGTGCTTCATTAGCTGTTGCTTGGGTTTTCATTAGGCCGATTCATTAATAAATGCATTGTATTTGCAATGCGTTAATAAAAATAGTTCAAAAAAGTTCATATGAAAGTAAGCTTATTGTACACCTGTGTGGAAATTCTTAAGTAGATGTCTTTTCTTGATGTCTGATTTATTTGTTGCAGTTTTTATTTTGTCAACATATTTTTGGTTTTATTCTTTTAGCGTGTCTTGGATTCCTCCCCTCCACACAGGATGATATACAGTATTTAAAATCAGTCACTTTCTTTGTGGAATAATTCTTTGGTATCCATAACTGATTTGTGAACATTATGTCATAAAATCTTAGAAACTATAAGGAGTATTCCACTAATTTCTGTGAAAGAAACCCTTTCTCACTCAGCTTAAAGATAGAAAGTAAGCTGAACGGTACACTTTTCGTCCAAATTTCTTCCATTTTAACATTTTCTTAAAGAGGCCATTTAATAACAGATGCATTTCATAGAAATATATGAAATTAAACCAAATTGATTATGATATATTGTGGGGGAAACAAAACCACAATTACTGTATGTATTAAATAGAAAACATTAAGTGAGTAGGTATATAAAATGAACTGTATGCTTTTCATCAGTCAATAGTTTTAATTTTGCACTCACTGTAAAAGGGCATGCTCATTCATAAAAGTGGAACAATCACATAATCTTGTTAGCCTTTTAAATTGATGCATCCCTAAAGAGTGCCTATGTTTGCAGAATTAGTCTTAAAATGAATTAAATGGCTTAAAATGATTATGACTGTCAGAATATATTTTTTCAGATATTAGATGATAAGGATGACAGGACAATTAGGACAAGGACCTTCACTGAGTTTCTTTTAGTGGCCCACCAGATGCTGTTGGGATTTTTGCAAGCAGATGGTGGAGACATACCTTTGTGTCACCAAAATCCAACTGCTCTTTGGAGAAATAATATTGCCAACCTTTGGGTAACATTGAATCTTCAAGACCAAGGGTCTTCAAACATGGCAAGTTTAAGACTTGTGGACTTCAACTCCAAGAAATCCTGAGCTAACATGACTGGAGGAGGAATTCTGGGAGTTGAAGTCCACAAGTCTTCAAGCTATCAAGGTTGAAGACCCCTGTTCAAGACTAATAGTCCTTGATAGACAACCTCCATGAATTTACCCTATCCCAATCTGATTTTTTTTTTCCATGAAACTAAAATAATTCTTACAATAGAAAAAAAACAAAAAACAACAGACTGCTCTCCTTAATTCCAGAAATATCTTTTTAAACATGGTCCCAGTTTACTTAAATACAGGTAGTCTTTGGCTTATGACAATTCATTAGTGACTATTCAAACTTACAACAATATTGAAAAAATGATTTGTAGGCTGTGGCCCTAACTATTGCAGCATGTCCTTGATCTTGTGATCAAAATGTAGGTGCTTGGCAATCACCAATAATTTATGATGGTTATAGCAGGTCACCTGCTTTGCAACAGAAATGCTAGTTCCCATTATGGGTCACAAGTCTAGAACTACCTGTAATATTTGTTGGTGTTGATGAAGCTGGTATTATTGGAAAGGGTGATGGTTTAAACAGGAGGGTTGAAGGATCTGGGTGAGCAAAACTTAGTCTTTGCATGCAGAGCAGAGGCGGTATTCCGCAGGTTCTGACCAGTTCTGGACAACCAGTAGTGGCAATTTTGAGTAATTCAGAGAACCAGCAAATGCCTCCTCTGACTGACCCCACCCCCATCTATTCACTGCCTTCTGAGTCCCAGCTGATTGGCTGGGTCTTCTTTGGTTGCCCTGCACGGGAGAACAGAGCTGGAAAGCAGGTTAGTGGGGAATGGGATTTTGCAGTATCCTTCCCCTGAGGTGCCCACCAAGCCACACCCACAGATCCAGTAGTAAAATTTTTTGAATCCCATTACTGATGCAGAGATTCCAACTGTAGCATTTCTTTGTAAAAGAAAGAGGAGATGAAAAAAAAATAATTATGGGAAAGCCTAGAACAGGGGTGTCAAACTCACGGTGTCACATTGCGGCCTGTGAGGTATCACAATGTTTTTTCTCCTTTGCGGAGCTGGGTTGGGCATGGCCTACACGTGACTTATCTGGCTTGCATGTCACCAGTTTGGCACCTCTGCTCTAGAATGCTCCTTCTGCAGTTGTGTGGACCATGGGAAGATGCCCTCTATGACCTGATATACACTATAGGTGCTGATGATTGCCATTTCTTTCTTTCCCAATCTCACCCAGGTGGGTTTTTTCCCACTCATTTTGTCTTACAATAGGCCCCTTTTTTCCTTCTCTTCCCTACTCTCTCCAACCACAGGAACCTAATCTTACCTCCCTTCATTTTTTTTAAAAATAAGCATTTAAATGCACAACAGAACAAAATTGTCATCACATCCAGAATTTTTATTCATTTGGAGCACCATGCGAGGAAGGATATGATGATGGATTGAGACAGGACCTCCATTTTCTTTTTAAAGATAATGTAAAATGAAATTTGGGAACCAGCAAGGATGCAGGATACAAGAACTAGAGCAGAGAAGGTGACCATATGGGCTTGGATTCTCTTCCCTGTGCTACTCGACAGAGGTGGCATCACATCCAGGAGGCAAAGTGAACAATTTTCCTTCAAAGCAATCATTTTGAAAACTACATATCCCATGGTCTTTTAACCCCTCAAAGGGGATTGGAGGGGATGGCTCTGGCTGAAATCCATTATTTTTGCATGTTTATTTTGTCAACTAGATTGACTCCTCTGTTTTTTTGTTTAGCTTGGTTTCAATGTGGACAAATACAGATTGAACTTTAACTTATTTCTGACAGTTTGCGGAGTAGAAACAGGTGGTGTGGAAGTGGCTTAAGGAATGGCAGCATCTGGCAACAAAGAGAGACTGTTATGTACTCTTTTACAAAAGAAAATTAAAGCTCTTGTGGCTGTTTTTTAATCAGTTTTCTTAAGGGTCAGTGGCTAAGAGTAACTCATGGAACTTAATATGGTTGATTTGACCATCTCTAGTGTTTGGTTTTACCTCCGTCTTACCACTTGCTTTTGCTACTGGCTGACATTTTATTTTTCTAGGGCATCCCAATCATTGTACTTATTCTCTATCTGCCTTTCCATCTATCCATCTATCCATTTTTCCATCTATCCATCAAAAACAAAGGAGCTTTTAAAAGATTTTCATGCAAGTCTGGAAGGGCTTACTATTTAAATGAGCAATGAAAAAAGTCAGTGTTAATAATAAGGAAATCATGTAGCTAAATGAGAAAACAACCCTGCTCACTCTTGCTGGTAAAAGTTGCTGAGATTGAAACATGTGAAGAGCTGTAGAAGTTGCAAAATGTACTACATAAACTCTTAAACCTGTGGATTTTTAGGATGCCTCCTTTTGTAGAGCTTTTATTTAAAGAATGTAGAATGCTAACTCTCTCGGCTGGGGTAATAAAGGGATAAATACAATCTAAAATTCTTCCTGTGACCTTTCATGAGGAGATATGCTACTGCAACTTTCCAAAACTGTGTGCAGTGAATACAAGGGAAGATTATTCCCTAAGATTATTGATAGGTAAGGTAGGAGATGAACAGGCTGAGCCCGAGAGATGGGGTCAAACAGGTTATTAATCACAAGTCCCTTTGTGCCCACAAGAGATTTAAGTCCAGCCCATCTTGAATTGCATTGATTATTATCTGCCACCAATTTGCTTGGACCATTAGTTGTTCAGATTCTTGTAGAGAGCGCTTAGGGTCCTCTTTGTAGACTACAATTCAGCATTCAATACCATCAGTCCAGACACTCTTCTAAGTAAATTAATCCAACACACTTGTAAGTGGATCATAAGCTTCCTAAGGGACAGGAAGCAGCAGGTGAAGCTAGGTGGAATCACATCCGATACCTGTACAATCAGCACAGGGCCCCCCCAAGGCTGTGTGCTGTCTCCACTTCTCTTTTCCTTATATACCAATGACTGCATCTCAAATGATCCATCTGTTAAAATATTGAAGTTTTCTGATGATACAACAGTGATTGGTCTCATCCAAGACAACGACAAATCTGCATACAGACAGGAGGTTATACAACTTGCTTCGTGGTATAACTGGAACAATCTGGAACTGAACACACTTAAAACCATAATATTGCTGAGAGACTTTAAGAGAAACCTTCCCATTCTGTCACCTCTTACAATACTAGACACAATATCAACAGTAGAGACCTTCAAATTTCCAGGTTCTACTATATCACATGACCTAAAATGGACACCTAACATCAAAAACATCAATCAAAAAAAGCACCAAAAAGAAATGTTCTTTCTGTGCCAATCTCAGGAAGCTCAAACTGCCCAAGGAGCTATTGATCGCAGTTCTATAGAGGAATGAATTGAGTCTATCATCTGCACCTCTATAACTGTCTGGTTTGGTTTGCAACCCCAACAAGACAGACACAGGACTTCAGAGGTAATTAGGACTGCAGAAAAAAAACTTATTACCAAACCTGCTTCAATGCGAGGATCTGTATCTGTGCCAATCAAAAATGAGGCTGTGAAAATATTTACCGATCCCTCACATCCCGGACACAAAAATTGTTTCATCTTCCTACCCTGCAAACGATGCTTTAGAGGCCCTGCACACCAGAAACAACTAGAACACAAGGACAGTTTTTTTTCCGAATCGCCATCACTCTGCTCAACAAATAATTCCCCTCAACCTTACCCTTGTTTCAACTATTTACACACGTCTGCGCTATGCTATTACTGTTAATCTTCTCATCACTCCTTATCACCCATCCTCCCACTCTGTGACTGTATGATTGTACTTTGTCAGCTTTTATCCTTACTAGATTTAATTGACCTGTTTCCTAATATGATTTGAATTGCTTATTGTTACTAATGACTGTCAATTAAGTTATTGGCATCTTATTGATTCTTGATCTTGACTGTAATGTATCTTTTTCTTTAATGTACACTGAGAGCATTTGCACCAAGACAAATTCTTTGTGTGTCCAATCACACTTGGCCAATAAAGAATTCAATTCAATTCAATTAAGCTTGCAATAAATCTTTATAGGTAGTCCTCAACTTATAACCACAATTGAGCCCACTATTTCTGTCATTAAGTGAGATATTTGTTAAGGGAGTTTTGCCCCACTTTACAACATTTCTAGCCTCAAATGTTAAGTGAATCATTGCTGTTGCTGAATTAGTAACACAGTTGTTAAGTGAATCTGGTTTCCCCATTGACTTTTGTTGTCAGAAGGCGGCAAAAGCTATTCTCTGCAACCTTCATAAATTTGAATCAGTTGCCAAGCACCCGAATTTTGATCACAGGACCATGGGGATGCTGTGATGGTTGTAAGTATGAAAAATGGTCATAAGTTACTTTTTAAAGTGCCATTGTAGCTGAACAGTTACTCAATGAAATGGTTGTAAGTAGAGGATCACTTGTGTAACGGTTTGAACTGCTAGGATTTCCTGATTTCCCTGGTCCTTGACAAACAATAGTCTATTCCCTTTCCTTTTTCTCAATATATGATTCAACTTACTTTCAAAAATATAGAGTACTTATATTCTGTCTTTTTTTCCAGGGATTTTTGCTCTCAAATATTCTCCGAATGCAAATATCATTCAGGATTTCTAGAGCTGTGCAGAGCGTCTGTAAGCAATTTCCATCTTTAAATGGGAAATGAGGGAGTGAAAAGAAGCAATCGTATCCTTGCGCTACCCTTATCTTGACATCTGGCGAAACCTAACAGTTGGGATCTCCTAGACTTTCGTTCTGCGGCTTTAAGCAAATAAATTCTGTCATTCTGTGAAACCAAATCCGGTGGCAGATGATGAAATGATAATCCAAAGCACCCAACTTCCAACACAAAGTTGGGAGAGCTGGTTTTAATTAATGCTGTTGGAAAGGAGCACTTTATGATGTGAGAACGAACTCCCAAAGCCACATGTAGCCCTTGTAAAGGCTGTCTGAGCAACTAACTGGTGGATTTCGGCATATTTTCATGATAATGTGAACGTATTTGCACTATCTACCTGGTCACCGAACAGATGATTCCCACAGAAGCAGAATCCTTCATTTGCTTCCCAGATAAACGCAGTGTTAAGCTGCATCTGTTGGCATTTAATTTCGAGAGATCTCTTCCCGCTTTTTTTTTCTTTTTTAAATTTTCATTTGATTTAATGAAAGATGGTTTATTTTCGACATTCTTTCTCAGAGAAGAGAATTGAAGTGCTCATGCCTGGAAAGTGCAAAAAGACCAAGCAGGATGTACATAAATATCCTGCCTCTGACAGGGATTTCCAGCCTCCCTGGCTTCCCTCATTTCCAATTAAATTTCAGGGAAAATTTCAGGAACAAACATCTTCCATGGGGCTTTTTCAGGAGCAGCTCTCCAGCAAAGAAACCCAGAAATAGCCTATGTTTGCAAAGGAATGCTGATGTGAAACTAGATAGATAGATTAACAGAGTTGGAAGGGATCTTGTGGGTCATCTAGTCCAACCCCCTGCTCAAGCAGGAGACCCTATACAATCCCCAACAAATGGCAGTCCAATCTCCCCTTGAATGCCTCCAGTGATGAAGCTCCCACAACTTCCAAAGACAAGATCTTCCATTGGTTGATTTTTCTGTCAGAAAATTTCTCGTTTCTAGATTGAATCTCTCCTTGATCTATTTCCATCCATTATTCCTTGTCTGGCCTACAGGCACTTTAGAAAATAGCTTGACCCCCTCCTCTCTGTGGCAGCCCCTCAAGTATTGGAATATTGCTATCATGTCTCCCATGGTCCTTCTTTTCACTAGACTAGCCATGCCCAATTCCTGCAATGTTCATCCTATGTTTTAGTCTCCAGTCCCTTAATCCTCCTAGTTGCTTTTCTCTGCACTTTTTCTAGCGTCTCAACATATTTTTTATAGTGTGGTGACCAAGACTGGGTGCAGTACTCTAGGTGTGGTCTTATAAAGGCTTTATGGAGTGGTATTCATACCTCACTTGATCTTGATTGTATCCCTCTGTTAATGCAACTAAGGATTGCATTGGCTTTTTTGGCTGCTGCCACACACTGCTGGCTCATATTTAGCTGCTTGTTCACTAAGACTCCTGGTAAGTCTTCGGTGTTTTGGGTGAAGGAGGTCAACATATTCCTTAGCTATACACCTTCTATTATAAACAGAACATAGAACATAGAATCATAAGGCTGGAAGGAATCTCAAAGGTCTTCTAGCCCAACCCCGTGGTCAAGCCAGAAGACTTTATATTATTCTGGTCAAATGGCTGTCCAGTCTCTTCTTGATGAACTCCAGTGATGGAGCACCCACATGGCAGGAGGCAAGCTATTTCATTGATCAATTATTCTCACCATCTGAAAATGTATCCTTACTTCTAGGTTGGATCTCTCTTTAATAAGCTTCCATCCGTTGCTTCTTGTTCTGCCCTCTGGAGCCATAAAGTGGTGGTCCGTGGGTCACTGGTGGTCCATGAGAAAATTTTGGTGGTCCACAGAAAAATTATTTGCATTTTTTATATTGCACTAAATCAGGGGCCCTCAAACTACAGCCCCTGGGCTGGATATGAGCAATGAATGTTTGTGGTGCTGCAGAGAATCTCCCCCTTCAGGGTCTTTTTGTGTGGGTTGAAGGGGGGCAGAACTTCCAACCTGGGGTCTGCTTCAGCCCCCTGGGGAGACCTTTGGGCAAAGGCTGGAGTGAAGGGCTGCTGGTGGCGAAGAGCCGGAGAACCTTGTTCCAGTGTGACTGCATCATGGCCTGGAACTGGCTGACCATCTCAGCCTGCTGAGCCTCCAGGTGCCGGGATCTGGCCTTGCACTCCTGCAGGTCTTCCCTCTATTTGGAAAGCCTATGCTCCTAGTCCTCAGTGAGGTGCTTCTGCTGAGGCTCCTTCTTGGTCAGATCCAATTTGAACTGAGCTAATTCTTTTGCCAACTCTTTCTGGTGGGTGCTGCTTAACTCCAACAACTGCTTCCTGTTGGGGCCATAAGGAGTCTGGGCGGGCAAGGGAGGAGTGGCTGGGAAGGGAGAAGCGAGTAGAGGCTGGCGAGGCAACCCTCGACATGAGTGACATCAAGTTGGCCACACCCACCCAGTCACATGACCACCTAGCCACGTTCACCCAGCTGGTCATTAGGCAGATTACATTAAGTGGTCTATGGGATTTAAAATTATGAATTTAGTGGTCCCTGAGGTCCAAAAGGTTGCTGACCCCTCCCTAGAGAATAAGTCAAATCCCCTCTTCTCTGTGACAGCCCAAGTACAACTCCTGATCTCTTTAATAGGCTAGACATATAGACATACATACTCCTTGACTTACAACAGTTCATTTAGTGACATTTCATTGAAAGTTACAACGGCACTGAAAAAGTGACTTAAGACCATTTTTCACAAGACGATTGCAGCATCCCCATGGTCAAAAGATCAAAATTCAGGCGCTTGGCAACTGACTCATATTTATGACAGTTGCAATGTCCCAGGTTCACATGTTCCCCTTTTGTGGCCCTCTGACAAGCAAAGTTAATGGGGAAGCCAAATTCACTTAACAACCGTGTTAATGACTTAACAACTACAATGATTCACTTAACAACTGTGGCAAGAAAGGTCATAAATGGGGCAAAATTCACTTTAAAATTCATTTTAAACTTAGCAACAGAAATTTTGGGCTCAATTGTAGTCATAAGTCAAGGACTACCTGTAGCTAGATCCCTCAACTATCCATCATAAATTTAGCCTTCCTACCCTTCCTTCTAATGTATAATGTACATCTTCCTTCCTTCAAATGATAAAATACAGATGCTTAGATTTTGTTTTTCTTTTTAAATGAAGAAGAGAGCGATCTTGGGGGCCTCGTGGACAGTCACTTAAATATGAGCCAGCCTTGTGCTGCAGCTGCCAAAAAAGCCAACACAGTTCTCGGCTGCATAAACAGAGGGATAGAATTAAGATCATGTGAAGTGCTAATATCACTTGATAAGGCCTTGGTAAGGCCACTCTTGGAATCCTGCATCCAGTTTTGGTCACCACAATATAAAGAAGATGTTGACAAAGATGTGCAGAGAAGAGCAACCAAGATGATTAGGGGACTGGAGGAGAAAACCTATGAAGAATGGTTGCAGGAACTGGATATGTCTAATCTAATGAAAAGAAGGACAAGGGGAGACCTGATAGCAGTCTTCCAATATCTCAGGGGCTGCCACAAAGAAGAGGGAGTCAAGCTGTTCTTCAGAGCCCCTGAGGGCAGGACAAGAAGCAAGGGTGGAAACTCATCAAGGAGAGAAGCAACTTAGAACTAAGGAGAAATTTCCTGACAGTTAGAACAATTAATCAGTGGAACAACTTGCTTCCAGAAGTTGTGAATGCTCCAACACTTGAAGTTTTTAAGAAGAGATTGGACAACCATTTGTCTGAAATGGTATAGGGTTTCCTGCCTAAGCAGGGGGTTGGACTAGAAGACCTCCAAGGTCCCTTCCAACTCTGTAATTCTATTGTTCCCATTGTTCCTAAATGGTGTGCATGTGCATTGTTTTTCTCAACAATACCAGCAGTGTTTGCCATTACCTCTTGAGACTTTTCATTTTCATTTTAGTTGTAATTTCCTAGACTAGTGGTGAACTTCCATCTGCAGGATATCCTAGCCTGTCCCAACCTTGCTTTGTTGTTGTCAACAGCAGCCAAGGTCAGCTAGAACAGGCCTCCTGAATTGGTGCCCAGAACCTGGCTCTAGAGAATCATTATATTTAGCGTTCCTGTTCCTTTGGGGGATGCACAGGAGGGAGATACAGTGACCTATGTGATATTTCCCCAGAGGATTTGCAAAAGCCCTGGGAGTAGAGAGCATTTTAATTGGGAAAGCAGTGAAGAACTAAACATCATTCCTATTTGCTCTGGTATCATATTGTAAACATGCACCAAACGTACCAGACCAGAGATCCTGATCAGATTCCCCCAGGTTTTGACTCCATGGGCCTTCATTTCTGATCAGTACAGGTAGTCCTCTACTTACGACCACAATGGAACCCAAAATTTCTGCTGTGAAGTGAGACTGTCAGGATTCCAGCAATCACCCTAATTAAATCAAGATTCTTGAGACAAACTTTAAAAAACTACGAAGGATTAATTAGAGGTGACATATTGGCACTGCCCTGTATGCAGCCAACTCTGGCATATGTAATTTGCAGTCCCCTATGACCCTGTTTCCCTTCTGCTCCCTGGGTGTCTCATAAACCTGATTCTCCAGTTGAGCATGTTCACGGATTGGGTGTCATCATTCACGTTCTCTAACTAAATATATTCGTGGGCAAAAACTCTGGTATTTTAGTTACAACCTTTTAAAGATAAGAGTTGGAACATACTTTCGATTTCAACTGCTCTTCCAGATTTCCTTCCTCCCCCCACCTTTTTTTTTATGGCAACTACTAAAACAGGCATAGGGATGTTTTATGACATTTGTGAAGTGACTTTTGCCCCATTTTACAATCTTTCTTGCCAGGGAATCCCTGTAGGGAATAAGTTAATGACCCAGTTGTTAAGTGAATCTGGCTTCCTGATTCACTTTGCTTGTTGGAAGGTTGCAAAAGGGAATCACGTGACCCCCGGGACACAGCAACATCCATAAGTGTGAAGCAATTGCCAAGCCTCTGACTTTTGATCCCATGGGGATGCTTCAAAGATCATAACTGTGAACAATGGTCATAAGTCACTTTTTTTCAGTGCTGTTATAACTTGGGTCACTAAGTGAACTGTTGTAAGTCAAGGATTACCTGTACCTCATTCTTTTCTAGGAGAAAGAGGAAACTCCTGTAGAAGTTCAGAAAAAAAATCTAAAATCATTTATCTTCCTTCACTAAAAAAAATTAGGCTCCTCTTCTCTGCAGCCCCAGATGAGTTCAGATTTATATATGTGTGTGTGTGTGTGCCTGATCCCAATGGTATCTCAGAGCACAATTTTACTAATCCAGGGAGATGTTATATTTGGATGAGTTGTTTTCAAACTTTCCACCTTGGGGGAATCCACTTTGGCTTGTCTGCAAAGAAAACCCCTGCACACTGGCTACAGAGAACATCTATATTGCAAAGACTTACGGGGAAGCCTGCTAAAGTC
This sequence comes from Laticauda laticaudata, assembly GCA_004320025.1. NCBI lineage: Eukaryota > Metazoa > Chordata > Lepidosauria > Squamata > Elapidae > Laticauda > Laticauda laticaudata. The sequence goes on along the minus strand of BHFT01013911.1, from coordinate 10,961 downwards.
CAGCCAGTTCCACCAGGCTGAACGCAGACTTGCTAAATGAATGGAGTCCATTTGGCATTAGCTGAAAAAGCAGCCATTCAACTTGTCCCAGTGTAAAATCGTTATATTGAACAGGATCTTTGCAATCTTATGACCCTGTTTCCCCAAAAATACAACCTATCCTGAAAATAAGTCCTAGCTTGATTTTTCACACATGTGCCCAATATAAGCCCGACTCCCAAAATAAAGCCTAATGATCCCACCCACTCCAGAGTGCACAGGCAAAAAAGTAAGATAAGGTGGAGAGGTGGGAGGCAGAGCTGCCCTACTACTTACCTTTGGACAGTTGTAGCCAGGCCTCACACACCCTGACATGTCCTCACCAGCCCAAGAAGTTGTTCTACAGCTGGCAAGGCTGGCAAGGATCGATCCGGAGCTCTATTATTGGCTGAAGAGGCCTTCAAGGAAAGCCTTGCCAGCCACAGAAGTAGTAGTTCCTGAAGGCCTCTAACAGCAAAAAGGAGGCCAGGGGCAATGCGTGCAAGTGAGGTTAGTCAGTGGATGACATCTCCCAAAAATAAGATCTGGTGCCTTTTTTGGTGGAAAAAATATAAAACAGGGTCTTATTTTTGGGGAAACATGGTATATGGCCATTTCTTCTTTTCAATCTCTGTTTCCAGACCTTGAAGTCCAAGTGCTCCTTTAATAAGACTAGCAGAAGCCCCAGTGATTTTAAGGGGGGCTTTTCTAAGCATCAGTAAACCTGGAAAATCAGTAAACCTGGAAAACACCTATGAAAACACTTGTTTTCATAGCATCCCCAGATCATTTCTTTTCCATGAGGTGCGCAGGACCTGTATCAATTAGGGGTCTCCAACCTTGGCAACTTTAAGACTTGTGAACTTCAACTCCCAGCTTCACTGGCTGAGGAATTCTAAGAGTTGAAGTCCACAAATCTTACAGTTGCCAAGGTTGGAGACCCCTGGTATAAATTGTTTTTCTGTCTTTTTATGGGTTCAATTTGCCTCCATAAGTATCTTGGAAAACATTTAGTTGAAAATAGCTGATGATGCATGGTAAACCACTATTTTTTTAAAGATTCCTTTAATAAGTTTAGGGCTACAGGTAGTCCTCGACTTATGACCAAACTTGAGACCAGAATTTTCACTGCTAAGCAAGGTGGTTGTTTATTAAGTCATACCCAATTTAACTATTTTTGCCTTGGTCCAGTGAACCACTGCAATTGTTAAGGAAATCATGCGTTCTCTACGAGAACCTGGCTTCCTTCATTGACTTTGTATGTTGGAAGAGAACTGGGAAGGTTATGGGGATCGTATCACCCCAGTGTGCTGCAACCACGCTAAATATATGCTGGTTGCCAAACATTCAGATTTGGATCACATGAGTGTGAGAATGCTGCAATGAATCTCTATATATAAAAGCGAAATACCACTCATGGATCATCACAAAATCTCCAGGAACGTAAAGCCTACAAACTTGAAATTGGGCACGTATGTTCCTCTTGGCTTCTAGGTGCTCACTAAGAAAGGGTTTTTCAAAATGACCACCAGAGCATTAGCATTCCTTATATTATTATTAACACACTCTGATGCTAAGGAGTTCTACTCCCTCTCCCCACCTGAAAAGAAATATGTTCCAAATGCAAAACACAAGCAGAGGAGAGGAGTTTCAGTTTCACAGCAGCAAACAGCTTTAGTACAGAACAGTTGAGCTAAGCCATACCCAGGCTCCTTGCTATCTCCTTCTTGCTCACACAGCAAATACTGCTTCAGTTTCCATGTTTCGGTTTCCCAACAGCCCTCAACTCTCTCACACACTGACAGGATGCTAGCCAGATGAACACCAATGAATGCTAGTAGGCAGAGGCAGAATTCTGCCCCCTTATTTTCCTCCCCCAAAACTAAGCCTGACCTCATAGTTTCATAGCGAAGCATGGGTATCGAGCTAGTGAAAGGAATATACATCTCATGGGATAATGTTGCAGGATCCAATCTTGGTCGGTCACTGGGACCAGAAGTGTCTTCTGAGCTTTTGGACTCATGTTAGACCCCCATCTTCAGGAAAACTTCTCTCAGGCTAGGCACAAGATTGTTGGACAAGCAGGCACAAAAACAGCCAGGAAAATGCACAAGTCCGAAAGCTCGGAAGATAAAACCCATGGTCCCAGTGACCAACTCAGATTGCATCCTGCAATGCTCATAAGTGTAGCCTGAGCCCGAGGGAGGCATCAAACATGTCATAAGTCATGAGTCCCTGCGTGCCTGCAAGCAACCTAAGTCTAGGTTACTTGCCATAAATCTTTATTCTCATTTGAACTGCCTGAATCTCCTGAATTCTCTGGCGCTTGACAGTAAGTGTAAGAACCGATCATAAATCACTTTTTTCAGTATTGTGGTAATTTCAAATGGTCGCTAAACAAATACAGATAATCCTCAATTTACGACTACAATTGAGTCCGAAATGTATGTTGCTAAGTTAAAAGTTTGTGAGTCTTGCCATGTTTTATTACTTTTCTTGCCACGTTTGTTCAGTGAATCACTGCAGTGATGAAGTTAATCACACGGTTGTTAAGTGAATCTGGCTTCCCCACTGACTTTGCTTGTCAGGAGGTCATAACATGGGGATCACAACTCCAGGACACTGAAATCATCATAAATATATGAGTCTGCTGTCAAAAATTTGAATGTCAATCATGTGAATCTTGGGGATGCTGCAATGGTCTTAAGTGTGAAAAACGGTCATAAGTCACTTTTTTCAGTGCCATTGTAACTTCACACAATCACTAAATGAACTGTTGTAAGTTAAGGACTGCCTGCTGTTGAAAGGCAAGAACCAGGAGGCAGACTGATTGATGGATAGCTATTAAATTTCCAAGGGACTCCTTGAAATTACAACCATAAATAACAGTTAAAACACTGGTTATCAAGTCAAAGATAGTTATTGTACAGAAGGGATATGTACATTTAATAAAACAAATAATGATCAAGTGTTAAAAAATTAAAATGGTGCAATAATCCAGATGTTGATGATGGAGCAATCATTAATTGCTATTGATAAAGAATAGTCAATAACAGCATCCTAACAACCACCAAACATTCTCCAGAGCAACCCCACTTTAACAAACTCCAGGATTTTTGTAATAGATGGAGTAAGGGTTCACTTCCCAGGGGAGAGGATTCCATTACTTCAGGTCTACCATGAAAAAGTATCACCTCTTGGCCTCCATTCCTTCTTGTTAAAGAGCTTCTCCCAGGATGAATGTGCTGAATGCACCAGTCCTGATTCTTGAGGCACAAAGCTATCTAGGTCAAAATCTTAGGCAGCTGCTTTTAACATTTTCTTTTTTTAAATTAAATGTATTAGCATGGTGTTATTCTGGAGAGCTCTTTGTGTGTGTTATTTTACTTTAAAAGGCCAAAGTACCTCGACTGGCTTGTCATTATAGTTTAAAACTGAAAAAAACATATTTTATCCACCTTCCCCTCCCTGCTGAGAATGAAAGAGAAAATCACACATCTCTAGAATCTAGATCAAGAATCTCCATTAAAAGTTCAAACCCACAAAATAAAGCATGTTAGTTTTTTTTTTAATGTGTGAAGGAATAACTGGACCTCTCTAGAAATGATGCTAGGTTTTAATTGGGTAGCAAATCACTGCAGAGCCAGCAAAACTTTAATCCTTTAGTCAGAAAAAAAGTTATTTTTAGGTCCATTGCATCTGAGTAAATTAAACAAAAATGAGGGTAACACATATTAATTAGATCCCTGAGCTGGTGCTTTAGATTTGTTTCTTGGTGAACCATCAGGCTGAAAATATTATCTGTATTTTTTTTTAGTTTGCCCCAAGTCAAAGTGATTAGAAATGTATTTTTATTTGGAAGAATAAATATTGAAAATTTAGTAAAAAGTGGAAATATTTAGTACATTATCAGAAGAGAAACTAGACAGATGCATACACACACATACATACGTAGAGATTTCAGATTCTCTTTCTTAACATGCTGAAACACAATCTGTGTACTATTTAAATAGATTTGCCCAGTGTGCCTAGTTCTAAATTACAGCTTGTAAGCAGGTGCTACACAACACAAACTTGAGTCTCCACACATTTAGGAACTGAGGAGATCTGGAGGTTATGCCAATATGCCAAGGTCTTAGGTGCTACAAAGGTGTGGGAGCTAACTATGGACAGTTATTTACAAACTGAATGCTTCTTACTTTGTGGAAGTTGAGAATCTGCACAGGTATGTAATAAGTTAATCAAATAAACACCGTTAAGCCAAACCAAATAATAAACTATGCCATAGCTAGGCACAACATGGGAACCAGTTCAAGGTGATTGGTAAACAAACCATGATGCTTACCATGTTATGCAAACCTAATGATTGTTTATTCATGGTGAAAATAAACAAGGTCTTAAGAGGAGGAATAAACTCAGCTTGATGTCAAATAGACTTGTCCACAACCAGTCAAGGAAACATTCTGCAAAAAATTGTTCCTGGCGAAATTTCGTATCTCTCTCCAAGCAACCAAACACACACACGCACACGCACACACACACACACACAACTACCTTCCCCTTCTCAGCTCAGCATCTTCTCCTCAACTTTCCAGGAGGTTCCACTTTCCATCCCTAGCAAAAGCAGCAACAAGTTTGCTCTAGTGGAATAAAATAAAACGACTACCCAGACAAGTTTCTGCCAATTTGGAACCTCCATAATATGCCTAGCGATACAGAACCTCCCCATTCAGTGGCAGTCTACCTTTAAATAACACGTCCTGGGTGTGGAAAGGAAGATCCCTAATGGCGAAGTCTAATTATCCTTGATTGTTGTTAGTCTTCCCTGGTGCTAAACTAGAAGGAACTTTCAAACGAGGCTGATTTCGCCGGATTATTCCTCCTGGCGACACATCCCATTGAGTTCAACGGGGATTTGCTCCGCAGCTGACATCCTCGCGGCCGTGGGGCATTTTTACGACCCCCTTCGGCCCTTGGATGAGCCGAAGCGCTCCTCGCTCCCTGGCTCGTTGAACTGGTTTAGGTGGGAGACGGAAAGGAAGCGCGAGGCAGTGACAGTGAGAACAACCAAGCAGCGGAACAGAAGTTGCCCTCAGAAGTTGTGGGAGCTTCATCCCTGGAGGCTTTCAAGAAGAAGAGATTGGGCTGCCATTTGTCAGGAATGGTGTAGGGTCTGCTGCTTGGGCGCGAGGGGTGTGTGTGTGTTGGACGAGATGACCTACAAGGTCCCTTCCAAGTCCGATTATCTGTTATCTGAGGCCGAGGTGGGTTTTTCTGCCCCTTTTCCTGAGGCTACCGGCGTTCAGCCGAAGGAAGGGAGGTCAGCAACATACCCAAGTGCCAAACTTCTGAGCTTCGCGAATGGTGGAGGAAGAAACCCACCCGACCTTCTTTTGGGTCCTTCATTCAGAAGACCCAAGAAGCCAAACAGGGTGCCTGGTGGAGGGAGTAAAAAAATAAATAAATCAGGTTGGAATTAAAAATAAAATGCAAATTGATCTCTTGGTTGGAGACCTTCCGAGTTGAGGGTTAAGTAGCAAGGCAAGCAGTATGTTGAGCAGTAGAAGACATACTACAAGTAGTATGGGAGACTTCGCTTTTCTTTTCCCCGTGCCTCCAAATGGAAGGTGGATCCCGAAACTGATTTCATTTGGACATTTATTTATTTAAAAAAAAGAAAAGAAAACCACGAAAGGGGGTAATTTTTGCTTGGAGAATGACAATTCTAGAAGAAAGTGTGTCTGAAAGAGGACCTTCCACCACAGGCTGAGTCCTTTAAAAGGTTTGGCCGACCTCTTACCTGCTTTGGAGATAAAGGTTTGTCCCTAATCCGTGTTAGGAACCGCGCGTCTGCGGTTTTAATTAATTAATTCCCGGGAGTGACGCGCTCCACTTACAACTGAGTGGCTCATGTTTTATTTTTTTATTTTGTATAGCACGATACCCCTAACTATCCAATCCCCTTACAACCGTCGCGTATCGGTCGTTAAGGATTCAACGGATCCGGGGATCCAGAAAATTGGCTTAATTGCCCCGAACCGTGGTTCGGATCCCCGTGATTAAGCCTGCAAGCGAGCCCAGCTGTCGTGCAAAAGAGGCAACCTGTAACAAACGGTTTGGCGAGTTTTTCTTCTAGAAAAATCAAAACAGCTGCTGGCTCTGGCCAGAAAGAAGTCTTTTTCCTTCCTTTGCTCGGTGGGAGAGCAAGTCTTTCCTGGCCGCCTTATCGCCTTTGAAGAGCCGGGCTGCAAAAGCCGTCGGAATCGCGTCGCTCGGGCAGAAAGTTGATCTGTCCCAAGACGTGTCGCTGGTTTTGTTTCCAACAAGGGCTTTTTACAGCGGCCTGGCTGTTTTAGGTTTCCTCCCTCCCTCCCTCCCTCCCTCCCTCCCTTCTTTCTCTCTTTCTTTCTCTTTCTTTTCTCTCCAGCGATCTGGGAATATCATAAATATTTAGGGAGGAGGAAGAGAAGTTAGTTACCCGAACCGCAGGACAAGGTGGTTTTATGATGAGTCAAAGACCGCCTTAGATTCGGAGTCCCCCGGGCAGAGAGAGAGAGAGACCGCAGGGATCGGGACGCGTTTGCCGTCGTGGGAAGTCACCCACGTCGAGTCCACGCTGGAAACCTTCCCCGAGGAGAGATTTCCCGACGCCTGCAAATAAGCGGCAGGTCAACTGAAGCCAGAAAGGTTGGGTGAGTGGATGAGGAAGACTCGCATCCGTCTTCCTCTGCTCCGCCCTCCCGGCTTTGAGATTACGAGATGTGGCCGGAGCCGAAGAGGTTGCGCCGGTACTGGAAAATCCACGGAGGTTTATCTTTGGCCTTGGGCTGGGCGTGGGGAGAAGGCAGCCTCCCTCCCTCCCTCCCGACCCCATCACCCACCCACTCGATATCATGTAAATGGAAAGGGCCGTGGGACAAGAAGGTAGAGAAGAGCCCGGGGCTCTATTCAGAGGTTCCCCGAAGAGTCGTATTTGGGTGGCAGCTGCTATAGAAAAAGGAGGGGGGTGCACCTACCCTCTGACCTTCCTTGTCCCCAGCCCCTAGTTTCCAGCTTCCCGCAAGGCTTCCTACTCAGGAGAGGATTTTTTTTTATTTCTCTCATCTTTCCCCTTTTATTATTCAGAAAAGCAGTACGGAGGAAACAAAACTCCATCCAGGATTTCCTCCCTCCCTCCCTCCCTCCCTCCCTCCCTCCCTTCTTTCTCTCTTTCTTTCTCTTTCTTTTCTCTCCAGCGATCTGGGAATATCATAAATATTTAGGGAGGAGGAAGAGAAGTTAGTTACCCGAACCGCAGGACAAGGTGGTTTTATGATGAGTCAAAGACCGCCTTAGATTCGGAGTCCCCCGGGCAGAGAGAGAGAGAGACCGCAGGGATCGGGACGCGTTTGCCGTCGTGGGAAGTCACCCACGTCGAGTCCACGCTGGAAACCTTCCCCGAGGAGAGATTTCCCGACGCCTGCAAATAAGCGGCAGGTCAACTGAAGCCAGAAAGGTTGGGTGAGTGGATGAGGAAGACTCGCATCCGTCTTCCTCTGCTCCGCCCTCCCGGCTTTGAGATTACGAGATGTGGCCGGAGCCGAAGAGGTTGCGCCGGTACTGGAAAATCCACGGAGGTTTATCTTTGGCCTTGGGCTGGGCGTGGGGAGAAGGCAGCCTCCCTCCCTCCCTCCCGACCCCATCACCCACCCACTCGATATCATGTAAATGGAAAGGGCCGTGGGACAAGAAGGTAGAGAAGAGCCCGGGGCTCTATTCAGAGGTTCCCCGAAGAGTCGTATTTGGGTGGCAGCTGCTATAGAAAAAGGAGGGGGGTGCACCTACCCTCTGACCTTCCTTGTCCCCAGCCCCTAGTTTCCAGCTTCCCGCAAGGCTTCCTACTCAGGAGAGGATTTTTTTTTATTTCTCTCATCTTTCCCCTTTTATTATTCAGAAAAGCAGTACGGAGGAAACAAAACTCCATCCAGGATTTCCTCCCTCCCTCCCTCCCTCCCTCCCTCCCTCCCTTCTTTCTTTCTTTCCTTTTTTCTTCCTTCTTTCCTTCCTTCCTTTTCTTCACTTCGTTCAAGTTGAAGGTTTGTTTCTTCTTCCGCTTGTCTCTCTCTCATTTTAGTATCCCACTTAGTCAGAGATCCTACTGAGTCTGACTTTTGGGGCTCACTACAACCCTCCCCCGCAAAGAACCACACTTCCCCCGTTTGTGGGGATGGCTGAGACGAGGGGGTCTCCGTGCTGCATTTGTGTGCGGGATGCTTTTTTAAAATTTAGTTTAGTTACTTTTGGAATCTGCTCCACAGAGCCTTTTCCTCCTGACAAGATCTTCAAAATAAGGACGAAATTCTCTTAGTAGTTATTCAATTCTGCTCCGAAGTAAGTCTCAGGACATTCCCTTCTAGGATGTGGCTCTGATGTTGTGGGGCCTCCATCTCCAATGCCAACAGATCTGTCCCAATACCTGCAAGTTCCAGGATGACAATTTTTAAGATCCCTGTAGCATCCTCCTCTCCATCTTTCCATATTGGCCCCCTGATCAGTAGTCCTGTTGATTTGGAAGAGATGGCTCCTGCCTTTTCTTCAGTAGTGGTGTGCAAGGCATCATCAAGCCAGCATTGCTTGACAAGAAACCGGACTTGCCACCAGAAATTCCAAACATTGAAGTGTGTAGGTGTAAGGAGGGGGTGGTGGAGATATTTTGTTGGTTGCCAACAACGCCAAAAGGCCACTCCAGAAAATCTTTCTGGTAGAGTCACCCAACCTTCATTGTGGTCACACAGCCTATCTTCATTTATTAATAACAGGCGCAACAATCGTTGAATGGCGTAGGTCATTCCTGAGCTTGCGATGCTCAGCCACTGACTTCCCCGATCTCTGGGAGTGCAATCTCCCACTCTAAACCGACTCCTCGCAAGTTTGCTTGAAGGGCCCCCTCTCATTTCTGTGAAAGCAATTGCCAGGGGCTCCCCAAAGGCTACCAAGCAGCTATTCTCACCGCTGGAAAATTTTCGGGTCAGATTTAAAGAAATATCCATGGAACAAAATCGCCTAAGATCATTAACATTTTGGGGCCCCTCATTCATCCTGACCTTGGACGAGGCGAAGGGAGCCTACTGCAGAAATCTCAGGAAAAGGAGAAGGCGGGCGTCCACATTTCTGAAAAGCATATCAATGAATACTGGAAAAAGGGTTTTAAAATGTGTGCGTTGTCTTCAGTGCTGTTCACCTCCTTGAAAGATCCATGAGTGCACCTCTGAGCGTGGATTTGTGCAAATAAAAGTTTATATTTCTGTCACAGTACAGAATCTATTGTTTTATTAATGTTCATTTCATCTGCGTTGTCTACAAAGAATAATATATATAAGGCGAATGTCAGGTTTGAAGGAAGGAAAGGTTAAGGTTATTACTGAGCATTTCCCTACACAAGGCCTTCGGATTTATGTGGTTCTCTCCTATCAAACCTGTCACCAACGTGAACACAATAATTTAGACCTCTCCTTTTCTTTCCTGGCCTCCCCCCCCCCTTCATTTTTGATCAAAAGCCAGATCCCCCCTCCCCACCTCCGCAAGCCCCCCGTCTAAGCCATATTTATAAAAGAGTTTTAATCTGATTCTTGATTAGGCTTTTTAAAAAAGCATCTCAACGCAGATGCCAGCAAACTTTTCCTTGTTTTGTTTTGTTTTCCAGCCAGTTCGAAATAGATGAAGGAAAAGCTGGATGAGGCAGGGAAATTCGCGGTACCTTAGAAGGGTGGGGGAGTTAAAACAGACAAGGGAACTCGGGCTCTGTCACTTTAACTGGGGAACATCTGATTTCCAACTCTGGCAGATGGCTTCCTGAGCCCAGATTTGCATGCATTGTCTTGAAATCTGTTTTTCGCGTCGGTGCTAGATAGATTTCAGAGACAGGTCTATCCTCCCAGATCGCCGTACAAAAGGACCAGGGGTGGGGGGAGTGCGGGGGTGGGGATGGGGGGGGGGGAGANTAAAATAAAATAAAATAAAATAAAATAAAATAAAATAAAATAAAATAAAATAAAATAAAATAAAATAAAATAAAATAAAATAAAATAAAATAAAATAAAATAAAATAAAATAAAATAAAATAAAATAAAATAAAATAAAATAAAATAAAATAAAATAAAATAAAATAAAATAAAATAAAATAAAATAAAATAAAATAAAATAAATAAATGTTTATAAAGAGCGTGCTTGCACGCGCAGCTTGTGACCCGTTCTCTGTTGGGATGGTCCGTGTGAAAGGTTACAGTTTTTGAACACGCCTCGCCTCTTCCTCGGAAGTTTCCCCCAGCCAGACACCTATTTCTGGAAAGCGGTCAACCAACAAGCAAAGCAAGTTCAACCAGGGCGCCTTTTCCACCATCGGGAATCGCGCAGAAAGAAGCCAGCTGTACCACCGCTCGCGTATAAGCCCAGCTGTGAATTCGCCCCTTGGTTTATTTTATTTTACTTGAGTAAAACACACGCACACGCACACCCTCCCGTTTCTCTTTTCTCCCCGAGCCCAGCCAAGCAGCGGAGAGCAACTGGAAAAGGGGTGGGGTGGGGTGGGGGGCTTCACAGTCAGAGCAATGGCAGCGAGACCCCAGGGAATCCATCGGAAAGGTGTCACAAGTTCGATTCCCCCCCCTACCGCCCTGAAAATCTGCCAATGGCGAGCAGGGCTGGTCTTCGTTTCCAGATTGCAATTCCCGAGCAGCAGCTGGAAGTAGGGNTTCGATTCCCCCCCCTACCGCCCTGAAAATCTGCCAATGGCGAGCAGGGCTGGTCTTCGTTTCCAGATTGCAATTCCCGAGCAGCAGCTGGAAGTAGGGAAGCGACCCTCTCTGCAAGCTGGAAGGCTTTGGGGTGCTCCGTCGCTGCGCTGAGACGCAGCTGGAAACGAAGCTCCCTTCCTGCCCCCCCACCCCCCACCCCCTGCACACACC
>BHFT01013910.1:0-18781 GCA_004320025.1 Laticauda laticaudata | reverse complement strand
TTGTTGTCCGTTCTCTTTATGCAAATTTGGGGCACTTTTGAGAGCGGATAACAACGGATGGAGCCACGGATGGAATTTTGCCTGTCCTCTGTGTCTTTTTTACATACGTTTTGCATCCGTCGGCTGATGTGACCTAGCCTTTACTGTGAAGCAGTTCCACCAGTTGCCTTCATATTCTTATCTGGAAATTATATTGCCTCAGAGCAGTTCATGGAACTAGTGGTGGATAGAGTCCAGAAATTGTGAGAGACGGAAGAGTGAACTGATTAATTCCCAAATCCATTATGAGCCTGCCCAGTTGACAACAGCTTATGGAAAGATCCTCAGCAGCAGACTGTCACTTTTTGAAACTTAATCTTATGACTATGAAAGATTGCTATTTCAGAGGCTTCAAGGCATAAATTGTTTCCAGTAATCAGGAGCTGCTGCTTTCAGTGTATTTGGATTAAATGTCCTGATGTAAAAGGAATTTAAAACCTGTGGTTTTGCAATGTTTCCAGGAGCAAATACATTTTGAGATGGGAAATACATTCAGAACAACCAAATATTCATTTGCTTATGGAGTGGAATGATATTCTAGGCTTTATCCAGGTTTGCCAAGAGATAGAACTCACCTCAAAGCTACCCAGTGAACTTCAGTGGGGTTGAAGAGACACATGAGTGTAGGTCTTCCTTAATCGGCTCCAACATTTTAATTTCTGCAGCACACTGATTCATTTGCAGCTTCAGGGACCTCAAATAGTAAAATATTTAGTTTTGATTCTGAAAATGTTAAAATGTGGCAGTTCATTCCTTCTATCTTTTCAACTAATTAAATAATTGTTCCAGATAAAATTTTATTTTCTGTAATTATAGGATCTGAAATATATAGTATTGAGCAAAAATGAATCTATAATTTGTTTTTTTATCAACTTATCTAGTGTGTTGACAACATACGGTGCAATGGTTTAATGACAATAGTGTTTGAAGAAAATTCCAAAGTCACTGTGCCACATATGATCAAGTAAGTGTAATTGGATTTTCATCTTGCATATAGTTATCTAGTTTTGTTTAAATTCAAATACAGATTAAATAAAAAAATATAGCAGTTTTATTTAATTATATTCTGCATTTCATGGGAATCTGTTACCTTATATTGTCAATCAGTCATTCTATCTCAGGGGTATCAAATTCATGCCAGGGTGTTGTCATGTGACATATCGGGACTTTTTCCCCCTTTGCTGAAACAGGCGTGGCCGTGGCCAGCATGTGATGCATCCAGCCCATGGGCTGGGAGTTTGACAGCTCTGATCTATCTAGCGATCTATCTATCCTCCTTCTCCACCACCACCACCACCACCACCATCGTCATTATCTGTCTTTTTAAATGAATTTTCTGGGGCCAAGATTTACAACCTATTTGTCAGTGATGCTAAAATTTCGTGTACATCTCATAAATAACCCTGAAAAATAGATGTGACCAGTAATAAAATATTCATGTATTAGCTCTCCTTCCAGGATTTCAGTTATATTTACCTTTGTTTTTATTTGGCCATATTTGGATATATTTGCAGAAAGCAGTGGGTTACAAACCAGTAGTTTTTGGGGAAGTATAAATTATGTTAAAGGCTAGGATTTTTTTCTTTTCATCATTTTTTTTCAAAATTAAAGGACTTCAAATAATAGCAGTAGCACTTAGACTTACATACTGCTTCACAATGCTTTACAGCCTTCTCTAAACTGTTTACAGAGTCAGCCTATTGCCCCCAATAATCTGGGTCCTCGTTTTACTGATGTCAGAAGGATGGAAGGCTGAGTTAGCCTTGAGCCACTGAGATTTGAACTGCCGAATTATAGGCAGCTGGCAATTAGCAGAAGTAGCCTGCAGTACTGCATTCTAACCACTGTGCCACCATGGCTCAAATAAAGAACTTAAAGTCAATAAGGCTGGAAGGCTTCAGGCAAAACAAGAGATGCCCTAACCATATTGTCTCCATGTTGCAAATTTGGCCCATAGAGAAACCATGAGACTATTCCATTGGCCAGAAATGTGATTTTGATTTTATAAGTAGTGTCTACTTAAGATTATAAGAAGAACTTGTTTCTTCATATCAGAGACAATCTGCAAAAAAAAAATCTCTGATTTTCAACATTTCTTTCATGTTTTTCAAATTATGTTATGTAGGTCTGATGCCCGTCTGCATAAAGATGATATGGACATCTGCTTCAGCAAAACTCTGAACTCTTGCAAAGTACCGCAGATTCGTTATGCAAGTGTTGAACGCCTCTTGGAAAGATTAACAGACTTGAGATTTCTCAGTATTGATTTTCTTAATACTTTCCTACATACTTACCGTATATTTACTAATGCAACAGTTGTCCTAGAAAAACTGTCTGATATTTACAAACGGCCTTTTACCTCCATCCCTGTCAGGTGAGTTGTTTTCTACTTTTTAAATTATTATATTATGGGAATTTTGGTAATAATAGTCATCTTTCAAACTGCATTATTTGTGGTTTGATAGAACAAAAATCACTTTTGTTCTGCAAGATGCACTTTTTAAGTGAATCTGGTCCCGTCCCCCCCGCTTTGCTTGTTGGAAGCCAGCTGGGAAGGTTACAAATGGTGATCACACAACCCTGGGACACTGCAACTGTCACAAATACCAGTTATTAAGTGTTTGAATTTTGGTCACATGACCATGCAAGGGTCATAAGTGTGAAAACTTGGCTTAAGTCACTTTTTTCAGTGCCATTGTAACTTCAAACAGTTATACAATGAAGACTATCTGTAATTTTAGAAATTTTCTACATGGTATTCAGAACTACTACCATACAATATTTTCTTAAAGAAAACCCAGGTACTAGAAATTTTGGACATTCTGCTCTTGCATTCTCCAGATAGGCATCTTCAACTAAGTCCTTGGCAAAGACAAGCCCTGCCTATAAATGTGTTACTCCAATCTCTCTGACCTGTGTTGTTGCTGATCAGAATACTTGACAAGCACCAACTAGATCCTAACCAGCAAAGTTGATCTTCCTAGCACATAGTGATTTCTTATCTAATAAAATCACAGATTAAAGAAATTAGTTTTGTATCTTGGGTTTTTCATTTTCCATGATTTTTATATGTATTTTCTTATAAACTACTTTTCAAAGGCAGTTCTGGCATGGTAAAATTACTTCTGAGTTTTTAAATTCATTTCCTAGGTCTTTGGAATTGTTTTTTGCTACAAATCAAAACAATAGAGAACATATGGCTGATGCAAAGTCACCACATCTCTGCCGCAAGTTTTCTTCCCCTCCGCCTTTATCTCTCTCTAGGACATCTTCACCCGTTAGAACAAGGAAACTATCATTAAATTCTCCATTAAATTCAAGAAGTGGAGCATTAGATCTATCCGCTTCTTCTGTGAGCAGTCCTACCTCAACATACAGCCCTGGAACATCATCACCGCCCATCTCAACAAAAGTGCCACTGGATCTAAGCAAAAGCCCTTTATCTCCAGAGCAAAGCCCTGTTTTTTCAGAAGACAATTCAGAAAATCCACGCAATGAGCTTTGCAATAAGCTACGAAGAAGTATTCGAAGAGGTATCTGTCCATTTGTCTGTCTGTCTATCATTTATCTATTTAATTATAGGACAACTTTATGATGCAGTCTTCTTCAATGTGATGATCTCCAAGTATGGGGTTTGGCAATCTTACAATATCCACATATCCAGGCAGCAACTAATGCTTATGCTATCTGAAAGTTTGGGGAATCTCTAGAAACTAAGTTAGGGAAGGTGCTGCATATTGCAGGTAATGAATGCTTTCTATGATTAATGTGGCAATTGGATTACTGTGGAATAGTAGAAGTGATTTTGCTGATGTTTTGTGTGAATACTGCCCACCAGATTTCTGACACCATTATTTCACTTAAATTTATCTGTGAAAAGAAGTAAAAAAGCAATATTGGAAAAATAAGCTTTTCTGCTTCCACCAATGCAAGGATCTACAGTTAGACTAGAAAAAGAGTTGTTATCAGGCATAGCCGGATGCAGGGTTTTGTTGAGACAATTTAAAAATGTTCTGCCTAAATACATTACTGTCAATCATGTGTGTTAATGTTTACTTAGTAGGTGTTTATGCAGTATGAATTTTTATCCCACATTTGTTATTTTTATAAATAACTCAAGAGCATGAACACGACAAATATTCCCCCCTCATATTTTCCTCACAACAACCCTATAAGTTGGGTTGGGCTGAATGAGAGTGATTGGTCTGAAGGCACACAGCTGGCTTTCATGCCAAAGGTGGGATTAGAATTCACAGTTTCCTGGTTTCCATCTTGAAGCTTTAACCACAAGGCCAAATTGTCTCTCTGCCATTGCTAGAAATGGGGCAGGAGGGGAGATTGTATGGGAAATCACTCTTTATGCATTGTAATTACAGTAAAATAGTCCATTACTATGAACTTAATAACATTTTAGAGGCATCCCTTCCACTTTACATTCATTCTCTTGGGAGTCTCTTCATATTTTTCTTCTTTTGATTTATGCCTCCATTTCCTTTTTTATTTTATTTTATGCTCAGTTTCCCCCAAATGTCTTCTTGACACTATCAGATACATACTTACCAGATAAAACATATATAACTACTCATCAGCCTTATATGTATTACTGATTCTCTTGTTCTTTCAACATAAACAATCAAATCAATCATGCTTTTAGTTTTGTATTAATTCCTTTAAATATATAAATATGAATCAAAACAGTTTTTTAAGCAGATCTCCAATTACCATACTGATTCCAATTCCAATTGCTCCAATTACCATACCATACCAATTACCATACGATGGTAATTATTCTTGGGTCTCCAAACAGTAATGTGAATTTTTTTGCCCCATTTCTCACTCATTTATTCATATCACCTAATAGATGCAAGATGCTAGTTGCTGCTTATAATATCCTGTAAAACAGGGCTGGGTCACTTGCAGGACCTCTGTTTCCAATTGTTTTTGTTTGTCCCACCAGATCTGGTAGGAGGATCATGCTCCACATCCCTTCTGTCCAGCAATGTCATCTTGCTAGACAAGGAATCATGCATTCCTTTGCAATGCCTGGTCTGATGAACTGTCCAAATCTCTGTAGAGAATAATCCCCATTATTTTAATTTTTTGTAAATCACTTAAAATATGACTGTTCCTATAGGCATTTGGACTGGAACATTAACAAGTTCTGTTAATTGATTGCTGACCAGTTTATTGTTGTACTGGTAAACTGGAAATGCTTTTCTTGATCTTGGACTGTGATTAGGTGAATCATTGTTTGATTGTGGGTTGCTTTTAAACTTTCTGTGCACTATCCAGCATCATTATTTAGATGAGTGCCATATAAATGATTTAAATCAATCAATCTTGGTTACTGAGGTGCACTCTTTCAAGATGTTTCTGCTATATACCTTCACAACATAAAATATAGAATAAATAATATTTATTATTATGTGCCAAAAAAATACAGAAATACATAAACCATTTTATTCAAGAGCCTGTTTTATAGAGGTTTTGTACAGTTTTAAAGCTCACAAAGTTCTACAGTAAATCTCATTTTTTGAAAAGCAAAAAAACCCTAAACATTAAAAATTACAGGTGTTATGCCATTTGTCAATGTTGCTCTATGAGGAGAGGAGAGGAGAAGACAAGAGAGGAGAGGAATTTGTCTCCAGTGCAGAAGCTCTCAGTGTACATGCAAAGCAACAGGATGATGATGATGATCATAAGAGGGGGGAGTAAAGAAGATAATGGAAAGGATAAATGATAATACTATAACCATACTATATGGGTAAATATACATAGACATTAGTGAGAAATAGGTGTTCAATAAATGGATTGTGTGAGGGAAAAAAATTATCCCTGTGTCTTAGTTTTGGCATGCAATAACCTGTTGCGGTGTTTCAAGGGGAAGAATTGAAACAGTTTACGTGCAGGATTTGAGGGGTCTGTAGATATCTTCTCAGCTCTCCCTTTGACCCACACAATACATAGGTCCTCAATAGAAGATAGACTGATTGCAGTTATTCTTTCTGCAGTCTTAACTGTCTGTTTGTCTGTCTCCTGTTTGGTTGCTATACCAAAGCAGACACTTATAGATGTACAAATCACAGACTCAATAATTCCTCTGTAAAACTGTATCAACAGCTCCTGAGGCAACCTGAACTTCCTTAGTTGACACAAGGAGAACATTCTTTGTTGTGCCTTTTTAATGATGGTTCTAATATTAAGTGTCTGTTTCAAGTCCTAGGAGATTATAAAATTCAAAAATGTGAGGGACTTTACTGTTGATACTATGCTGTTGAATATAGTATAAGGTGGTATAATAGCATGGCTCCTCCTAAATTCCACTCTCATCTCTACAGTTTTAAGCATCTTTAAGCAACTCCAGATTGTTCTGGCTGCACTACAGGGCCAATTGTTCAACCTTTTTGTATGCAGACTCACTACCCTCTTGAATGAGGCCAATGACTGTTGTATCATCTTCAAACTTCAGTACCTTAACAGAGGGTTCCCTTGAGATGCAGTCATTGGTATAGAAAAAGAAGAGCAACTGAAAGAGCACACAGCCCTGAGGGTACCTGTACTAACTGTCTAGGTACTAGATGTAATTTCCCTAGCTTCACCTGTTGCTTTCTATCTGTCAAAAAGTTGATGATCCAGCTACAAGTATGAACAGGCACAGTGAGTTGAATCAATTTAGAGTGAAAAATATCTGAAATGATGGTATTGAATGCCAAGCTGAAGTCTGTTAAAAGGACACATGTATGGGTCCTTAAGAACTCAAGATGTTGCAAGATGTAATACAGTGTCATAGTGACAGCATCATCTGCTGACCTATTTAATATGTAGGCAAACTGCAAGAGGTCTAAGAGCAGATCTGTGAAGACTTTTAGATGAGCCAGCACTAACCTCTCAAATGTCTTCATAATTAAAGATGTCAGAGCAACCAGCTTGTAGTCATTTAGCTCTCTGATGGAGAATCTTAGGAATCAGGATGAAAATAGAGAGTTTGAAGCAAGAAGGGACATAACACATCTCCAGTGATTTATTAAAAAATAAATATCAGTAATATTTAAAAAGTATCAAGTTAATAATATCAATAAAATGACTGACATAAAAGAGTTATTAAAAATAAGTTAATTCATACAAATATTTACATTTTTTAACCTTATAATATGAGTTATCTGGATTTTGTGACAGCCTAAAGAATTATTCAGGATCATTTACTAAAGAAAAAGTGGCTAATATTGTGAGAAAGCTAATAATGAATGGGAGAGTCACAGAATTGAAGGAGCCATGTAAAACATCACATCCAACTCCTTGCTCTTGCAGAAAGTCAGATGCTTAAAATACCCAAGATAGGTGGCCCTCTAGCTGTTCTTGAATCCAGCCAATGAATGGAAGCCATTCCAAATCTGTTTTTCATTATCAAGTGCTTTTCCAATCAAAAAGTGGAGCATAGTAAACTCACATCTGGAAATAATTCATGGCCATGATTTTATTATTCTGAATTTTAGTCTTCTGGATGAAGAAGTTGGAATTTTGGTTCAGAACCATCATTATTTTTAGGGAGCATCCTTTGAGGGTCCCTAAATATTATAGCAGAGTCTAATAACAGTATGAAAGATATACTATGTTATGATACAAAGGGGAAATGTTTGACATCTCTTGTGATAAATAGAACCTTAGGAATTAAGCTGGTAATATATGAGCTTGTCTATTCTTCCAAGTTTGTATTAGAATAACATTATAAAGGGGATAATCTTATAGAAAAAAACTTCTCAACTAAATCAACTCAGTGGTGATTTATTTTAAATATTAGTGTGTAGTATTTGATAGATGAAAAGATTTTTTTTCATTTAGATAGAACTAAATCAAATCTCAACCCTGAAAACAAAAGCTTTTCTCGGTTAACATTTAATAACAAAATGGTTTTGCCAACAATAAATTTTAGTGAGCTGTATGTTTTCTCTTTTCATTAAACAGTCTCATACTTCAAATTCCTTCCTTGTTTCTTTAACCTGGATCCTGAGGTTTTGTGTGGACCATTAGACTGTCTAAATAGAACTGGTGCAAAAAACAACATTGCTACTTCCAACTATGCAGTATCACATTCCCCTAAATTATGGTTGAATTGTTAAATTGAGTTAAGGAGATGCTGACATTGTACCTTTGCCTACTTCAAAGCCTCTTGTTCTGGCACCTCCTTTATCCAAAATTGTATTTTCCCTAGGTTGCATGGCTGCTGTGCAAACCCAAGAAATGATGAAACTTCTTTAAGTAGCACTGGCACATGGATAATATGGGTGCCAAAATTATGTCAATATAGTGATTAATTATTGAACAATGGTGTTCAAATAGAAACCTTTGTAATTTTATCACAATTTATATTAATTGAATACCTCACACACCATACACCCAGTTTATCCATGAATAACTTGACATTGTGCTCATCAATCTAAAAACAATTGAGGTATTTTTTTCTTTCAGTTATGTATTTTATGTGTGGAATTACAAATTCTGGTTATATACTGCCCAGATACAAAGCACATTCGCATTTTCAAAGTGTGTTTCAGTTATTTGTTTCTGCACACTGAAAATTAAGTTTTTAGAATAAGAAATTAGTATGTTTCCTGTATTTCTATAGTTCTTATTTTTTTTATTGCAGGAGTTTTAGAATCTGTACCAGCTGATCATCCTATCCCAGAAAGTGCCTCAATAGTAGATCCTCCTGAGCTGTCTCCATGTAGATCCCCTTCAACTCCACGGCATTTACGTTTCCGGCAGACAGGAGGTAATATGAAAATATTGACTTTATTATACAGGGCACTGCAGAATGGATTTAAGCTGCTTCAGTAGGATTTGAAGTCTTGTGTAAATCAGTCTGGATTGCAGTCTTAGCCCTGAATTTGTTTCTCTTTTTTTAAAAAAAAATATCTCTAGGATATTAATTTCCTGATTTTTAAATGCTTGTTTGCCACACAGTATATAGAAAAGAAAATGTAAATAATACCATTCAAAATGACTCTGGCAGCAAGATAATTTTTTACATTCAGCTGTGACATTACAATTTTGAACATTTTGAACAAATTGTTTGATAAAAGCGAATTGTTTTGAGAAAAACATTTGTTTGAGAAAAACATTAACTTCAGCCTTCTGACAGATTTGTGTGATACAAGCTGAAGGCACATTTTAGCTACCTGGTGTGAGGAAGATACTACTATTGTTAGTGAGAAATAAATCCATCTTGTACATAATAAGAAAATCAGTGCATCCTATATATATGGCATAGGTAGTCTAATTACTGTAATTTCTTTGTAATTAGGTTTCGCCTAATCTGGTGAAAACTAGCTGTTAAGGAAACCTCGGAGAAAATAAATACTAGTTAACCATAACCCTAATGATTGCCTTGGCATTATTTTTCCTTCCTTCCTTCCTTCCTTCCTTCCTTCCTTCCTTCCTTCCTTCCTTCCTTCCTTCCTTCCTTCCTTCCTTCCTTCCNCTTCCTTCCTTCCTTCCTTCCTTCCTTCCTTTCCCTTCCCTTCCCTTCCCTTCCTCAAAATACATCTGAGGTATTCTGCATGCTACTGAGATATAAAATATTAAAAATATTTCAGAGGTAATAAAGTATGCATGTACAGAAAGATACAGTATTTGCAAAATATGACATTAATAATTTTGACTATATAGTATAGGGTCTCAAACCACTAAAACCAGGAAAATCAAAGACCAGGATACACTGTGAAACAGAGTGAAACTTGGATAGAGAGGACTATGGATTTGAGCCTAAAGAACATAAAGTTGTGGGATCCAGTTAAGTCATTAGGTATTAGGCCTGATTTGGTTACTCCCTCAATGTGAAGCAACCAGGCCTAGCCCAAAAAACAAAACTTCTCTATGGTGGCCCATGTCCTGGAGACATGTTTTTTTTAATCCTTAAAATCTTCCTTTTAAAATGGGCTTTTAATATCTTGAAGCCTATTGAAAAGAGATCGGCATCTTTGTATTTATTTTTTATTTTTTTATACCAACATGTTTCAAGATTGCTTGTTAAGATTTCTGTATACCCTTCAAAGTCATGAAATTGGAGCAGAAATAAAATAAATAATGAACTGTGTTTGCTTCCATTCTTGAGTTGCTGTAAAGATTCAGATTAGACATACTGTATCAACATTCTGGAAAATTCAAACAAGTTCATGTCTTGGTAGAGCTTGACAATGGTACTTTTACTATTGTGAGGTGGAAGCAGATAAAAAAAACCACCAAAAGATTCATTGATCCAAGGAAAACAAGGTTTTATTCACGTGTGTCTTGCAGAGACGGGTTCTTCCTCAGGCAATTGAGTCACAGAGCAAAATTCAGGCAGCATTTTTATATGGACGCTTCTAACCTGACTCCGCTTTCTCTTGGTACGAGGGCTTGGCTCACATTTCTCTTTTTGTTTTCAAATTGAACATATATTTGAAGGTTTCATACTATGTCGGGTTCCCTATTTTGTAACAGTAGTTTACGTCGGTTTTCTGACATAGCTAGCACTTTATTACAGATTCCCATTGTTGTCTACTTTGCCTTATCTTGTGTTTTCTTCGGTGGTGCACAACTGGGAAGCACGGTTTCTTATTTAGCAGAGCTACTGAGTTATTGAGACAACACTGTTTATTTACAATTTCAATGGGCCATCCAACCTGAGGCTGCTTTGGTCGGTCCTGTCTGCACCATCCACCTTTTTTTCTTTTCCACTCGTCTTGCAAACTCAAATAGCAGATCTCTTGCGTCTTTTCCAGGTGATTTCTCTCTCTGATTTACTCATTCATAAGAGGTTCCGTGGGGGTTGGTGCTTCCCTGCTTCTTCTCAAATGCGTTGTGCAATTTCCCGGAACGGATTCTCCCTATCTTCCACACACGTATGTTATTGCACGCAGGGAGACACTGAACACAACAACACAAATACACGGCAGATATGTATGATATTATCCATAATTCCCATTATGGTAGATTAACTAAGTGGAACTGGGAAGCCAAAGACCATAGTGCTCCCCACGAGGTTTGGGCAATGAGGACTCACGCTCTTTGTGATAGAGTTAGAGTTGAATAACGTTCTTCATGACTGTTTTTATATCTTTGTTAATATTATTTGGGGTGTTTTGAGATAAATCATGGATGTATTAGGCCAGCAATGTTTGAATTGGATGCTAGTGCACACACTTGTATTCGGTCCCCTTTGTTTACTGTAGCTATATGAGGTGTCTGAAACATACCTATTTTGTGAGCAACTGTCCTTACTTGCGACAATCTCGGTGTTAATCATTTTAATATTCGTTTAAATTGTATCATTTGAACCATTGTTAATGTGAAGTATGGTGTGGGAATATGTTAGTTTCTCGGTTTTTAGTGTCCATGGCTACTTTCCCATTTTATTTGGTGTTATGGCATGGACGCAGGGGAGTACTTCTGGGTCCAGAGTCTCGAGTTAAGGCTAAGATTCTGGAGTCTCCATATTATTACGTATCCGGCTTTGGGGAGGCCATGCTAAGTTTTATAATATTCACCGGTAATCACATACCCGATTGTCATGTGGGCCCACTCCAGTTCACCTGTTCGTTCTTGCATGTGCCATGCATAACCAGCAATTGGTGATGTTCAAGTTGGAATTGTGAGACATTCTTGAGATCCTTTATGAACACTTGTCATCCCACAAGTCTGTTCCGCAAGTCACCCGCAGGTCGAACATATGTGACTTCTTTAATGTATTAATGTAAATATTATGTTCGGCACAAATAGTCCTTCCAGAGTTCAGCCGACAATTCCATGGGTGGTTTCTGCTGGCTATTTCTTCAAGGTTACCTTGTAACGGCTGACCCGTCCACTGGGATTGCCTTCCAAGGTTCTCCAGGTCCCGGTGCTTTTTGACTCTGTCTGTGAATGCGTCCACCTCCTTACCCGAGTAGGACTCATATTCAGATCGTCAGTAGCACCTGGTACGGGACCTTCTCAACAGGTTGCAGTTTTCACTTTCTCACGTGTGCCAAGTCTTTATCGGACCGCAGTCCTCCAGGATTGTGTGGGGTGTTGGCTACCAAGCAGGTGGTCGTGGTGTGCTCATTTTTCCACAGTCCCTGTTTGTGAGAGAAAGGCCCAAAGACCGAGACAAAGTATTTCCTGAAGGAAGCAGAGTCCTGAAACTCTGGTATGGGATGCCTAGTTTGCAAATAGGTTGGCTCCCCATGAGCCATTTTCAAAAGGAGATTAACCCTGTGGTTTGGCCTTGTGACAAGTTCTGTTATCCTTTAGCAGAGGCTTAAGGGGTAATTGATTCTTTTGTCTTTCATAGGCATAGTTCCATTTTCAAGTTTTGTAGTTTGGTCCAGTGTTTCTTCATTCCGGTTCGCTTTTCAATTTTTCCACTGGATTCTTAGGATGCATGGCGTGTGTAATTTCCCATTTCAGCCACCCACAACCTCCATTCCCTTTGCAGAAGCCTTATTTTGGTTGTAAATGAGTTTCCTGCTGTGTGATCGTGATTTGCTTTCATCATCTTCTTCATATTCGTCGCGTGATAATTGCTCTGTTCTATTTGTAAGATCTGGTTACTGTGGGTTGATGCTGTGGTTCCTGCTTCTAGTGGGATGTTAGCCTTTCTACCACGCGTTTAGTTTGATCTTGTTTGATGCTACTTAAGCAGGTATTTCCAACCCCCTTTTCTGGGCAACTCAGTGAAATAATTTGTGCTTCTCTGAAAGGCCAACGCTCACTAAGGGTCGCTTTCTTATTTACTTTTCAAACAATCCAACATTTCAGAGATGATCTGGCTACTGTCGCACATCTCAGATTTCCAATAGTGATGTTGTTTAAACGGACATGCACCAAGGCCTCGTTCCCCAATGTCCTCACTTCATTGAACTTTCTCCAATATTCCCCTCATGACAATGGGTGACAACCAACTGACTCCGCTCTGAACGTCTCCATCCTCTGGGGTTTTGACAGCATCCTCTTCTTCCAACTCCAACTTTTCCTTTTTCTCTGGCTCCCATTCCTCCCTCTCATCCTCCTTTCCAGTATTGGTAATAGATACCGCATTACCATGCTATCTCCCCTGCCAGCTTCCTTTTGCCCATTTGTCGCCCCTCGGTTTCCACAACCTCCCGGTGTGTTCCCCTTCTGATGTGGCGCTCACAATGGACAATTGATAACTCGGCTGGGGAGTTGCAATGCCTCTAAGGATTGTTCTACTAACTGTAACTTGCTCTATGTTGCTTCCCATCCGCCTTGATAGACCCTTTCTCTCGCAGATTTTCCCCAAACGTGTGCCCACCCGTTCCCCATGCATACCTTGGAATCAGTCCAAATCGTTACTTCATCCCCTCAGCCAATTCCAAGGCTCTGGTCAGGGCAACTAATTCACATTTCTGGGCTTGACCAAGCGCTGGGAGTGACCCTTTCTCTATTACCCACCTTCCCCGGTTATCTATTCGCAAACCCAGATTTTCCGCTTTGCCATTTTCCACCCCTGGCTAGAGGTCCATCTACTTAAACACCTGCTTCTCCTTCTGCGCAATGGAAGTGGTCTTCCTTGAAGTCCCCTCTAACGCTGTTTTTTTCGTCATGAGATCCACTTGCCAATAGACAATGGTCTAATTTTGTGTCTTGTGCGGTCTGGTTCCTCATTGTTTTCTTTGTTCTTCTGCTGCCTTGCTCAGAATTCTGCTCTGGATTTAGAATTCTTTGTCTGTCTCCTATTACGTGAATGAGGAACTGGTTCTTCAAAATGGTTTTTTTCATGCCTTGCAATATCCTCACTTTGGTCATCGCAAGTGGTAGCCAGCTGGCTCAACACTGAGTTGACCTGATTGAGGCGAATGCACCACCAAGTAAGCTCCGCCAAAGGTTTACTTTTTTGCTCTCCCACCAACCAAACATCGGCTGTTGCTTTTTCTTTTGCAACTGCTGAACACAAACTGGCCATGTCCTTTCACAACCGGCTCCAATACTTCCTTGCTTAGGATGTCTACTAGCTTGGTACTGCTCCCTCCCCCTCGGGTTTGGGCAAGGTACTTCTGTTGCAACTATCTGTTCCCTGAGCCTAACTGCAAATACAATGATACGGTAATTTTTCAAGGTTTGGCAAGGCTAAAACCGGAGTTGCCGGTTCTGACAAATGCCTTCCTTTACAGCTCTTCCCACCTTTACTATCTCACCTCCTACCCTATTTTCTATGTGCTCATCTTCTTTCCCAGGCAACTTTCTATGCAAAAATTGTGGCCAACACTGTGAATTGACGTGCTACCCCAGATTGCTAAATTATACGCCCAATAAATTCTTCCATACGCTTTCCGCACCTCTGTCTTGTTCCTGGGAGGGGCAGCCAAGCTCATGATTCCCCTTCTCACTCCTTTCACGCGGTCCAAGGTACCTCAACCCCCTGCTGAATGTCTGTCCTAACATTTTCAAGCCTTTTTTTTCAAACAAACTGGGCTTCTGCTGTTGAGACTTTCATAGCCCCTGCCTTTCTTCAGCCAAATTTGACAGACGGTGCACTGAGTCCGCTTTCTCATTCCTTTCTCTTTCTACCCCAGTTAACAACAAGTCATCCACGTACTAAATTAGAGTGATTTCTTTCTCTCTCTCAAGATGACACCAACTTTCTTCCATAGCGCCTGTCCAAACAACAAAGGGCTCTCGGTATATCTTTTTTTATTTCCCTGAGGAAAGTACGCGTCCACGGTTTTTTTCCTCATACTGCTGATTCGCTTCCAATCTCAGGTTCATGTCCAATTCAATAGGCAAACAAGTCTCTCCTCCTCTCCTATGAGGTGGCAGCGCCCAAAAGCATCCTTCAGATCTATACATGTAAAAGCATTTGTCTTCTTGGGGGGGAATCAGCCCCAGGTGTTGGCGTTGGAAAGATGGCATAGGGGATCAGGAACGCACTGGGAATCGGTAGGAATCTTACTATCTCTCATTGATACCTCTCTCAAATCCTCATTAAACCAATGCTATACTTCCACTGTTCTCTTTTTTTTTTTTTAAGCTGCTAAAAACCAGTGAATTTGTATGGTCGACATTAGTAGGTTCCAACAGTGCCTGTTTCAATAATCTGTTCAATCACTGGTTTCAACCCTTCCCTACCTCTCTTACTCAGAGTATAGTTGTGGAGGTCCACGTTTAGTTATCTCCCGTTGTTCTTGATTCTGAAATGGGCCTCTATTGCCCTCCTACTAACTGCTTCACCTCCTGGCCCCCTACATGACTGATGATAATCTTCTCCTCATCTTCATTGTTAACTAACACATGCGACACTTCTTTCCTTCGGTATCTCAGGAGTAGTGGTTGCACAATTATAATTCAAAGACATCCAACAAGTCTCTTTCCTAAAGTTTCAACCCCCCTGAATCCGGACATATACATATTTCGGTTCAGGACTCTTCATCATTCTAATTTTCAATCTCACTTCTTGCCAAATACTTTGACGCCTGCTTGGGATTTTCTTCCCACTCACTCCAACCACGTTTAAAGTCTGCCTTGTGACCTGCCTGCTCCTTTTTTATTACAGGCATCGCATACAGATGGGTCTGGTCTGCAGGCGGTATAGATCAGACAGCCGTTTCCTGATGGTCAGGACACTAACACATTTACCAAATGGCTCCCGCGGATTCCCTCTTGGGAGCGGAACTTTCCGCTAATCGTATAGGGCATAGCTTCGTTCCTCTTCTGGGGTTTTGGGACATTCGCTTTGTTTTTGTTTTTTTGTGTGTTTTTTTGTTTTTTGTGTGTTTTTGGTTTGGCTGAGTTGTGGCTTTGTATTTTTGCGCAAATGTCCCTCTGTCCCCGCATCTGAAGCAAGTTCTATCTGGGACTGGCCTATTGAAATCAACCGCGTCGATTGCCCCCTCGGACCTGCCTGGCTCTAAACCAGGGGTCTCCCACTCCATGCCTTGGGAGATCTTTTTATCGTCTCCACCTTGCCTCGATCTGACAATCTGGTGTCTTTTCCCTGTTTTTTCCTAACTTATTTCTTGGCTGCGTTGTGCCAAAGCAGCTACATCATCTGAGACTTCTGTTTGGGGTTTAACTGAGTTCTGCAGTTCTTAGACATAATAAACTTGTTGGGTTCTGCTTGCATCGATCTGTCATGCCCAAATAGTCCATCCCTCTGCTTCTGGAGTTTTTTTTTTCTGGATATTCGGCCAATGCTTTGGTGACTGAATTTTGCATCTTCAGGAGAGTCAATCGAAGGCCATGGGGTTTCTTGTGCTGGGATCCGGAGTATCTTGGTTAACCCTTTCACGGAGCCGTGTCCGATCCGTAAATCTCGCTGGAGACTCAGGATCCTTTTTCTCTATGTGTTATTTTCAAATGCTTTGGTCAGTTTTTCCCTTGATTGTGGTATTGGGTTCGCAATTTTTTAATTCCTTCAATGATCATGTGTTTCATATCTCTCATGTGCTCCCTATGAGCGTTATTATTGTGTTCCCATAATTTGGATCGGCTATGGGGAACTTTGTTCCTGCACTCCACTGCTGTCGCCCTGTTGCCTGCATGTCTCCTATCCCAGGCAAGCTATTTCGCTGCTCGCTTCTATTATTTGTTAGGTTTTCTCGTCTTCGGTTGGTGAAATTACGGTGTCCAAGTATCTTGCAGTTCTTGGTATGTTGTATTCAATGTGGTCTCGCCAGAATAAGTTCAACTGTTGCCGCCAGTCATGAGCATCTCTCATGGAGTTTCGGAGGGTCTTTTTTTCGCAGATCCCTCGTATCTTTATGCGAATGTTTATGTTGGTTGATTAGTCGAATTGATAATTGACGGTGGATCCCCTTTGCGGCTATTCATGCCATTTGGGACTTCTCTGACTGGGGATTAGTCCTGATCGCTACGGACTTGGCCGCCCTTCCTCCTAGAGGAAATTCTCTAGGTCCTTGTTTAATTGAGGCCAGTTCCCTTCTGAGCCCTGGTATATGCAGGTGGAGGTGGAGCCTGGGCAACTGGAGGCGCGGCAGGGGAGTGGGTGCCCGGGACTGCGGAAGTCGATGCCGTGTGGATTTCTCGTCCGCATCCCAGTCCTCAGTGTTTGCTTTCGTCCACTTTGCTGTTACAAAACTGTCGCTACTTCTGTTTTCTTGGTGGAACTGGTACTTCTCTAAGTGAGCATGATAGGATACTTTGCCGTCCACATAGGGGTAATTTTTTGCTCTTTGCATCCGGGTGGTTTTCAACTCTTTCAACTGAGTTATCTCCGGTATACGTGCTGGTTATCCTTGGGATCCCAGTGGTAAGGTTTAAACTCAGGGTCTTAGCTTGGGGATACTTGAGCCAACCTATATTGGCATAGGTAGTTATCATTTTCCTTTTTCTCTAGACTCCGAGTGTAGTTAGTTCCTCAGATCGGGAAGGACGACCATTGATTTGTAGGTATGTTTGAACCCAATGGTTGAGTTCCAGTTCGGAATCAGCCTTTCTACTTGGGGTCTTTTCCTATCTTCAAATACCCGTTCCCTCTTGGTAATGTCTTCACACTTGCTTTTGTTTCCTTTCCCATTCGCTCGTCACTGTTCTGTTGCCCGCTCAACAATCTCCCAGAGATTCCCAACTCAGGGTTTACACTGTCCTCCCACAGGCAGTCGCTGGAATTCCCAGAGTTAAGGACAGTATATCCTTCTTCTATCCCGAAAGGCAACTAAACTCACCTGATACACCCTGTCTCTTGGAGACGAAAGGGATGGTGCGGTGTCCCTTCCGATTCAGGTGATTTAACGACACTGTTCCCAGAGCGTCAGGTTTTCTTCTCTCCGGCTTCTCTCTCTGCCTCTCTTGTTTCCAAGGAATCGTCTGCTGAGTGGGGCAGTTACCTTCTGGGTCCTTTAACTGAGATCAAGGAGGGCCTTCTCTACAAAATTATTGTTGGAGGTTGTTTCGGTGGCAGCCACACTTACCCCAGTCCTTTTCTCGCAGTCGAAATTTCCCGTCGGGCCCTGGGCAAGTATGGCGCAAAAATTGTGAGGTTGAAGCAGATTAAAAAAACCAGAAAAGATTCGTTGATCCAAGGAAAACAAGGTTTTATTCACTTTGGTGTCCTGCAGAGTTGTGCAAATCCCGGGTGTCCCCCCCTCAAGGACATTGAAGGAACACATGCTAAACTTCCATTTTGCAAAGCTGTTTTTTATATCCTAACTGTCCGCTCCTTCGTAGAGGGTCTTGGCTCACATTCTTTCTGTTTTCAATTGACAACATATATTCTCGAAGGTTTTCATACTAGCTCCCTATCTAAGTCCAATAGTAGTTACTATGCGGTTTTCTGACCATGTTTTGTAGCACTTTATTGCAATTTCCGCATTGTTCTCACCTTATCATTGGGTTTTTGCTTCTTGTTGCACAAACTTGAACACTTTCTTATTTAGCAGAGCTACTGAGTTTGAGAACAACACTTCCTTATTTTCAATTCATGGGCATATCCAACATGACTTTGCGTTCTGCTCACACTATATCAGTAAGATTCATTTATTTAAGCTGATTCATTTTTGGGACAATTAAAAATATGGAAATTCAGTGGTTCCATGAAACCAGGAGAGAAAGAAGTTATAATTCATAATAATTTTATTAATTTGAATTAGTATCAAACAGGGATAGGTATTATATTTAGTTGGTATGTCACAGGAGAATGTTCAACTGGATTTCTTATTTTATAAATGAATGTTAAGTGAGAGTGTTTTTGTTTATAAAAAAATGTCAGCTTGATGTATTTTTATTTTTATTTTCCTTGTAAGTACAGGTG
>BHFT01013908.1:68526-84055 GCA_004320025.1 Laticauda laticaudata | reverse complement strand
TAAACTGTGCCTAATAAAACAGTGAAGTTAAGTTGAAGGCTTTACTGGACTTTAATATATGTTTTGGGTTATTTTGAAAGACTACGGGTCATCACAATAGGTATAGGAGAAAAGAAAAGTAAGAAAACTTCTGAGCAAATTAGTAAATTGTTTTGTTCTTGCTGCAACTTCTAGATATTTACTTTTTTGTCTTTTTCCATTTATATGTTAATTTAAATACTGTATCACAATTGTTTATCAGTTTGTTTAATATATCAGAAGTATTTGGACTTCTTCAGTCTGTTTTTAAAACAGAAAAGTGAAGTCTTTATATGGCCTCTTTATATGGCTTCTAATATGGCTTTATATGGCTTCTAAATGCTGCCATAATATTGATAAAATATTAGTGGCTGAAATGTTACTGTAGCTGCAGATAACTTAATGATTATGGTGCACCTTTTTATATTTTTAGGACAGGAAGCTGACCAAAGCAGAACAGCAGAGGTTTAAAGAAGAAGCTGAAATGCTGAAAGGGCTGCAACACCCCAACATTGTCCGGTTTTATGATTCTTGGGAATCAACGGTAAAGGGAAAGAAGTGTATTGTATTGGTAACTGAACTGATGACATCTGGAACACTGAAAACGTATGTATTTCCTTATTTTCTCATTAACAGAATAAATATTTGCAGAATGTTTTTGAACATTGTTCACAATTGCCAGTAGTGTTCTGGACACTAACCATATTGTTGTTGGATTGGTTTTAGTCAAGAAAGAATTAAGATGTATTAGGATGATTATATTGCAAGTGTAGAAGCCCATTAAATAAGTAAAAATTCTTTATAAAAGAGTGTTACAGATAAGATAAAATTTATGCCATGAAATTTTGTCTTTTGTTTCGTGGTTTTTCTTCCTTTTACCCAAATATTAGTAAAAATGAATTGATAACTTCTTGAATGTAAGAATATTCAGCAAGAGAAAAGATAAATAATAAATATTAAAATGTCAAATACTTTTATTCCTGCATTTGGTGTATTTAGAGTATCTACTAGCACTATTGGTTTTCTTTGTGAAGAAGATATATTTATAACTACTGTAGGCAGATTGTCATGATCAAGCATTAAGTTGGGTTTTGAGGCTTTCCTATGAACTGCAAAGCTCATGACCACGTTTTTATATAAAACACATAAATCAATTAATCCCTTTTTGAAATTTAAAGTAGCATGGATTGGGGTACAATTTGTATTTCCAGAGTTTTAGGGGAAAAATTGTAATAAGATATTTCTTTTCTCTTTCTCTCAATCTATGTGCTACTAAAACACTCTGCTTTATGCTTGTAACTTTCAGTTAGGTAAAACAGTGCATTGTAGGCAACAATATTTGAATCAATATACCTCAAATGGACTAACTTTAAAAAATTCATCCAAACACTGGACTCCTGCGATTTAAATTTGGCAAAGTTGTAGCCTTTTCAGTACTGCCACACTGCTGTGGTCAGCTGTAATCACATGATTATCATTTTCAGCTCTCTGCCAGCTTCCCACAAGGAAAGTTGACAGGGAAGCCAACAGGAAGTCAAATGTAACTCCTGCTCCGATTGTTTTTTGTTTTGTTTTGCTCATCCATGGTCATTCTGTTTCTCTGTTTAGCTTAGGAAAGCTAAACTAGTTTAATAATGAAAATTAGAAATACAACTCAGGATTATGCAGTTCCTGAGATAAGAGAGTGCAACATTTTGTGGAACCTCTGAAGGTTGATCATGGTACATAGAATCTTGATTAACTTAAAACTATGTATTTATTTAATGCATAAATGCTTTTTGGCTTTCTCCAGTCATACTCATTTCTTTACAGGTATTTAAAGCGTTTCAAACTCATGAAGCCAAAGGTGTTGAGGAGCTGGTGCCGACAGATTTTAAAAGGGCTACATTTTCTGCACACAAGGACTCCTCCTATCATCCATCGTGATTTGAAATGTGACAATATCTTCATCACAGGACCTACTGGTTCAGTGAAAATAGGGGACTTGGGACTTGCTACCTTAATGCGCACTTCATTTGCGAAGAGTGTTATTGGTGAATATACCGTAAATGTGTTCGGTATTTCTATTGGGCAACTGCTCTCTTTGTCTCTTTGCCATCTATAAAGACAGGAATCTGCAACAACATATAAGTCAAAGTTGGTTTACACTGTATAGTTATTAAAATATTCCAAAGTTAAAATAGATGTCAAAAGATACATCAAGCAACAGGAAATATAGTGATAGTGCCTTTAACCTGCCATCACAATATAAAGTATATAGTTTTTTCCAAGAGAAAATTCTTACCCTCACATCTAATATAATAGATTAGCGTAGTGTAACCACTAGGCACACTCTTAATTGGTCTATTTGGATTGTTTTCCTCTGAAGTACTTTTCTTTAAAACAAACAAACAAATTTATATTTATTTATATTTATTTATATTTATATTTATATATATATATGTTTTTTTAAGTTTTCGCGGGTGCTTACATGTGTGCTGTTCAGCTTCCTTCGGGTATTATCCCACGTCATTGTAGTTGGCTTTTAAAGTTGTAGCAACGTTTCAAGCAGCAATCTTCATCGCCATGCATCAGGCTTCTGTATGAGTTTGTTATTGTGGTCAGGCTCTCACAGCGTTAGTTTAAATTTGAGGACGTAGCCTATTGCTGTCGCCAGGATGCTTTTTCTTCATCTGATTGGTTTGGAAGTCTCGTCTGGTGTTTATGGACTCTGAGTTTTGTTGATTTGGGTGTTGTCTGGTTTCTTCTGTCTGGTTTTGTGGCTTTGATTGGCTGGCTAAACTACGCTGTTTGTTCCTGTGTTGGAAGGCTTTCAGTGCACGCTTGGCATCTGCTTGGTTGAAAGGACGGCTATCATCTATTAGGAAGCTAGGTTTCATCTGGTGCCTGTTGGGGTGGTGGTTTGAGCCTGGAGGATCAGAGGGAGTCTGTTTGTGCCAGGTGTTTGCCTGGCTTGTCGGTGTGGAGATTCTTTCTATTTGAGAGTGCAGGCTTCCAAATTGAAACGTTGCTACAACTTTAAAAGCACTACAATGACGTGAGGATAATACCCGAAGGAAGCTAAACAGCACACATGTAAATACCGAACAAAACTTTAAATATATATATATTATGGTGTTATTATTTATATTGTGCTGTTCAGTTCCTTCGGTTTATGCCCATGTCATTGGTAGTGCCTTTTAAAGTGTAGGCAACGTTACAACTTGTTACAAACGTTGCTACAGACTTTAAAAGCACTCCAATGACGTGGATAATACCCGAAGGAAGTTGAACAGCACACATTAAGTACCCGTGAAACTTATATATATATTATATATATATATGCATGCTGTTCAGCTTCCTTCGGGTATTAATCGCCACGTCATTTGTTGTGGCTTTTAAATGTTGTAAGCAAACGTTTCGGACCGAATTTTCCAATCTGCCAATCCATCAAGGCTTTGTATTGGATTCGTCTGAATAATGGTGTTTCAAGCTTTGTTCGGCGATTTTCCATGTCCATTATAGTTGTGCTTTTAAAGTTTGTAGCAACCTGAAAAGCATGCAATAGAAGAGATGATTCCACCAGACTGGTCAATTATTTGGAAGGCCTGCAGGCTCACAAACAAAAAATCTTCCACACCAGAATGCCAGGCAAACACTGGGCACAAACAGATCCCGCCCTGATACCGTCCAGCTCAAAACACACCCCAACCAGGCATCCAGATGAAACCTGCTTCCTAATAAATGACAGTTGTCCATTTACTCGGAGCCAAGCCGCACAAAAGGCGCTCCAATACGGAAGCACAGTGTTTTGCCAGCGCAAATCAAGGACAATAAAAGCCACAAAACAGACAGAAGATATTAGAAACACCAATCAAGCAGAACACAGCAAACTGTAAAAGTCTGACTCACAGATGAACACAATACAGAAGCCTGATGATGGCAGATGAGATTCTGCCAAAACGTTAAAAGCAACTTTAAAAGCACAACTATAATGACGTGGAAAAATACCTGAACAAAGCTGAATCCCATATATATACGTATACGTAAGCATATACATACATACATACATACATACATACATGTCCTGCTTCAGCAAGTGGTACTTCCTGTTTGCTTGTAGGTAAGAATCCATGCTTGGAAAAAAAATTCATTATTAATATATTGAATATTACAACATAGAAATAAGCAACTCTTGGTAAATATTCATTGAGTGACCACAATCTAATGTGACTGTAATAACCCATTAGTTTTTCTCATCTTTTATTTCAGGAACTCCTGAATTCATGGCTCCTGAGATGTATGAAGAACATTATGATGAGTCAGTGGATGTCTATGCTTTTGGAATGTGCATGTTAGAGATGGCAACTTCTGAATACCCATATTCTGAATGTCAGAATGCAGCCCAGATCTACAGAAAAGTAACCAGTGTAGGTGCACAATTAACTTCTTTAAGAAGGCAAACCTGTATAAGATGGGCCTAAAGCAAATAAGCCTATTGGGCTAAACCTGTATTTGTCCTGTTGTCATGCAAGCAGCTACCAGATTTATTCTAATACTTTCTAGATTTTTCTAGATTTTGTTAGTTTGCTGTAGAGTAGATAATCTTTTCAGTTGTTTCACTCCCTGAAAAAATACAAATTGCTATTTGATAATCAAATGGCAGAATGTGCAAGTTAAGCTTGTATTTTTTTAATTTATTGTCCTGACCCAAAATGGAACAGAAACAAACCACATTTCTCAGCTTTTGACTGGGCACCAATCATTGTTGCTCCCTTTTCTGAAAATTTACCAAATGCCTTCACTATTGAATCAACAATTGACCCCACAATTCTCTGCTTGTTCTTCTGCCAGCTGGCACAGATTCTTTCATAAAGAGATCTTGAGCAATAACCAAGGGCTTTGTTTCTGGCTTCATAATCTTTTCTTCTCTGACTATTGTGTACATCTTACTTAGTAATTACTTACTTAGTAATCAAAATACAAAATACAGTTATGAAACTGGACAAGGCAATTATTATAAAAACCAGTAGGATACTGCCTATTTTTTTTTCTGAGTTGTTCCTCTATGTTGGTTTTATTTATTATATCTTGTTATGATATTTCCCAACTGTGTTTCTAAAGGAAACACTTTCAGGAAAATTCTATTAACAGACACTGTCTTGTGTACTCTGCTGAAACAGAAACCTATACAGGTTGTGTTGTTCTACAATAATTTATTTCAGTGTGACCTGTCAAAAAAACCCCCTCCTGGTAGTTTGTATTCCACAGGTTAGAATACCTTTTTCCTAATGTGCTTCTGTTAATGACTTTTGAATTCTTTTGAAACAGATACCTTGTTTTATTTCATGGTAGGGCTACTATTACTTTGTCTAATTATGTACTGTATGAATATTTATTTATAACTATATTTTATGTATGTGAGAAGTACATATGTAACTATTTCTAAAAAGTGATGATCATATTATACCAGGGGTTCCCAATCCCTGAGCAACGGACGGGTATAGTGGGTGCGCAAGCAAAACTTTATCTGTGCATGCATCTGATCTAGGTTGCATGCAAAACCATCCCACCCCAATCCATGGAAGAGAGTTTTTCTTTCAAAACCAATCCCTGGTGCCAGAAAGGTTGGGGAGTGCTGTATTATACCATCACACTGGAATAACTACTCATCAGTACAATGGGCTTTTTTTTTTTTTACATCTTCAATATTTGACAGGCAAGGACAATGTACTCTCAAATCATAATGCATATTTATCTGTTCTGGAAGGGCCATATGTATGCAAATACATATCTCCCACTCCCATGCAGAGTTAAATACAGTTTTAAAAAACAAATGTATGAGAATTTTTCAGAAGGAATTAGTAAAAGCCATAAACTTAGAACATAAGGGTAAATCATATTAATAAAGATTCATTTTCCAAAAAAATCATATTAACAAAGATTCATATTCCAAAAGATTGAGAGCACTGCATTTATTTGGATCCTTTTCAGTCAGATCTGATTTAAGAAATAATACCTGGCATTAAAGGAAGAGAATTATTGATTCAGGACAGACTGAAATGTTTTGTTTTAAT
The DNA here is from genome assembly GCA_004320025.1 of Laticauda laticaudata. Lineage (NCBI taxonomy): Eukaryota > Metazoa > Chordata > Lepidosauria > Squamata > Elapidae > Laticauda > Laticauda laticaudata. Next base: position 77,981 of record BHFT01013908.1, on the reverse strand, counting down.
ATATGTACATACATTTGTGTGTGATAGCTAAAACTATTTCTACTATATTGGCTGCTTAGGGTTTGTATTTGTAACCTTGGGAATTTTCCATAATTCTGTACAACTGTAGAAAAGAAATCTCCAATGTAATTTTGTTAACAACTATGTCCCTTCTCTTCTAGGGCATTAAACCTGCTAGTTTTAATAAGGTGACAGACCCAGAAGTAAAAGAGATCATTGAATGTTGCATTCAGCAGAACAAGTCTGAAAGGTGGGCAGATCCATTTTGTGTCTCTCCTTACTTTGAATTGTGCAAATTAATAGCTATTTGTTGGTATAGGGAAAAAATATCTGATTAAGCAAAACATCCATGCTTTAAACACCTGCATAAGTCCCTTTGAAATCAAAAAGAAATGAAGCTCATGAAGCTATATAGCAAATGAGATTTGCCTGGCTCATTTCCCAAAAGACTGTTAAGACATATATAAGGAAAGTATTGTAGAAATATAGAATCAGTCAAAATGAAAATTCTTGATTTTCTCTAGTTTTTATACAGTGAAAAAATGATGGGATTCTACATTCCTCTAATTAATACAAAAAGGAATAAGGTTAGAAGATTAGATATTATGTTGGAATTTAAAATCTTATCCAGTTATCTTTTCCCTGTAACACAGAAAAACACAATGCCTACTTGAATCACTCCAAGGACTGTTACATTGGAGACCTGTTGCTTTAATTTATAAAGCCTTAGTAATAGAGAAGGAAATGCATGAAACATTAATCTACCTCTCCTCCCCCACACTCAGTAACTTGATCTCACTTCTCATGCCTCTCCCTAGACTCACTCATGGTCAATAGCTCTCTTTCAACTTGGTCAGATGATGGCACATTAATAGTTCAGAAGTAGTCCACAATCCACTGTCTTTGAAAACTGTCCATGTACTTCTGGCTCAGCTTCATTATATCTGAAGCTTCAATAAAATCTAAAAGAAGAAAAAGAAATTCTGTGGAATTATGTGTTTCCCCTTTTACAGGAATTTTTGCTTCACCATCTATCCTGGGCTTCAAAGTTTTTAAGGGGGATGATATCTTAATTGCTTTTCAGGTCTTTCTCAAAAAAAAGAAAGCTGATATTTGATCAGAAATTCACACATCATAGAATAAGAGAAGAGTGAAGGAGGAGAATGGACAGATGACTATTTCGCGACTATTATCTGTCCACAGAGTGCCACCTAGAAGTCCTGATTAAAATTACCTGGTCCTGTCCAAGGAAGATGAACATTTACTGGGCAGTGTGGCAGAATTTGTTGAGCACCTGATGCATAAAATCAATTCATTCTCAGTTGCAGCAAGTCCATTAGAGATGCTCAGGGAACAGACTTATCCAGTTATCTGGGAGAAGTTTGACCTTGTTGGATATGAGGAAGTAGACAAAGTCCTTGAGGCTGTTAGTGCCATTACTTGTTTATTAGATCCTTACCTAACCTGATTGGCAAAAGCCTTCAGAAGCTTGATTGCAAGTGGATCCAAGCAATAATTAATACATTGCTGCTGCAGGGTGTGTTCCCGGTACTATTTAAAGAAACCTTGATCTATCCCCACCTGAAGAAACCTTCACTGAATCCCACTTTTTTGAATAATTTCCATCCACTTTCCTTTGTCCCCTTTTTAGGGAAGCTGGTGGACAAAGTGATTGCCCTACAGCTTCAAAGGGTTCTGGATGAAACATTATCTGAACCCCTTTCAGTCAGGTTTCAGGTTTGATTATAGGACAGAGATGGCATAGGTTGCAGTTGGGGAGCAGAATGGGGCTACTGCATCCATCCTTGCTTTTCTCAATCATTCAGCAGCTTTCAGTAACAANGTTTTATGCTGGTTCAACTCCTTTCTTCAAGTTGGTTCCAAACAGTGTTGAGTGAGAGGTCCAGTCCATGACTGTTCCTTTGTAATGTATTATAGGGCTTGGTGCTCTCTCTGCAACTTTTTAAGATCTACATGAAACCTTTGGGTGAGATCATTCAATACCAAAGGGAAAAGGTATCATCAACATGCAGATGATATCCAACTTTATATTCCTCATCTCTGGTGACCCAAGTTATGTATTGTGGCTGCCCCCTTGTAGTACCTGGAGGCTGTGGGAGTTTGGATGGGGGACAACAGGCTTCAACTGAACCTGTTAAGACAGAGTGGTTGTGGGTTCAAGGGTGCTTGGGATCTGGGGGATTATCATGTTTAGTTCTTGATGAGTTTGCACTACCCCAGGCAGACTGGCATGCAATCTGGGGTTCTCTGAGACTCGTGACTTTCTCTATGAGTAGGTGACAGTTGAGCAAAAGAGAGCCTTTTGCAACTTTGTGTTGTGTGCCAGTTGCACCCTTTCCTGGATTATGAGGCCCCATGTGCAATCATTCATGTTCTGATCATCTCTCGGTTGGATTACTGAAACACACTCTATATAAGCTATCCTTGAAGAGCATTCAGAAACTACAAGTGGTACAGAATGCAAGCAGCACAGACACTTCTGGAAGCCCATTGAGTGGCACATATGACAGCACTGTTGCACAAATTGCACTGGCTGCCCTTTGCTTCTGGATCCAGTCCAAAGTCTCAGTCTTTAAAGCGTTGTATAGCATGGGTCCTGGGTATCTGAGGAGCCATCTTACCATAATGGGATTTGCTTACCCTACTCATTCCAGGAGAAAAGGCCTACTTTGTATTCTGTCTTTGGCTGATGGGGTTCAGGAGAAGAGCCTTTTTTGCTGTGGTACCTGCCCTCTGGAATATTCTCTTGCTGGAGGTGAAATCTGCCCCCACACTCCTAGCATTGTGAAAAGGGCAAAAAACTTGGCTCTGCTGTTTCACTTGGGACTGGCCCCGACGGGGGATAGCTAACAGAGGTTGAGAATTTCTCTACCCCTAGGCTGCTTATTGCCTTGGTATTTAGCTTTTCCATTTATCTCTCCTAATTTTAATTACATTGTATTCCTTCTTTTTTTAATATTGTAAACAGCCCAGAATCGCTGTATTCGTGAGAGGGTTTTCATAAAAAATTAATAAATAATCAATGGTGCAGTCTCTTTATCTTATTTCTGTTTGGCATAGAATGGGATAATTTATGTTCTCCCTTTTTATGATGAACTGCTTTGAAGACATGGATCTTCTTCAGCCTGCTTTTGAGGTATTGGGGAGTAGAAGTGGCAATAATATGGTGGAAGTGCCTTCTGACTCCAGGAGCTGTGGGACAAAAGGAAAATCCCTAAGAATTAGATGAAAGTACCCTTTTGTAAATGTGAGAGGCTCCTGAAAAGCCTATCAAGGCTAGGAGAAAGCAGGAAAATATATGGCATTTGTGTCCTTCCACCAATGCTTTTCTGGATCCAATTTTACTGCAATAAGCAAGTGGTGAATAGAGCAAAGAGGTTCATTTGACTTCATCTGACTCTTCTTTTGAGTAAATGGTGTTCTCATCTGGGTTTGTTTTATTTGTATTGAAATGATTGCTTTAATTTCTCTTTAATCCTATTGGGGGAAGGATATTTGTTCAGAACGATAAAGTATAAATACTGTATATAAAATGATATAGGTACAGGTAGTCCTTGGCTTATGGCCACAATTGAGCCCCAAATTTCTGTTGCTAAGTGAGATGTTTGTAAAGTGAGTTTTGCCCCATTTTATGACCTTTGTTGCGATAATTGTTAAGTGAATCACTGTAGTTGTTAATTTAAGTAATGTGGTTGTCAAGTGAATATGGTTTTCCCATTGAAGGTTCCAAAGACGAACATCTGACCCTGGGACACTGCAATTGTCATAAATGCGAGTCAGTTGGCAAGTGTTTGAATTTTGGTCATGTGACCATGGGGATGCTACCATGGTCATGTGAAAAAAATGATCAAAAGTAATTTTTTTCAATGCCCTTGTAACTGTTATAAGTCATGCTGTACCCATATTATGTCAGTATTGGAATATCTCTAAGGAAAGAATAATAATTTTGAAAAGAAACACTTAGCAATTACAGTAATACATATTTGGTATACTGAAGGCACATTCAGTCATCTTTCATAACTGTCTCACGTTAAATATATTCTATTTCAGGCTATCCATCAAAGACCTCTTGAACCATGCTTTCTTTGCGGAAGACACGGGACTCAGAGTGGAGCTGGCAGAGGAAGAGGAGGATGGGATGCATTCCTCTTTGGCTTTGAGACTTTGGGTGGAAGATCCCAAGAAGCTGAAAGGGAAGCACAAAGACAACGAAGCAATAGAGTTTAGTTTCAACATGGAAACAGATATCCCAGAGGAAGTGGCTTGCGAAATGGTGAGTATTATGGTCACTGCTTTGCTTCTTTCTGCAGCAATTTCTCTTGCCTTATGGTATATACTGTATGTCATGGGGTGGGGAGTATTTATAAGTGTTATAGCAAAATTGGGAAATCTCCATTTGATAAAAGAGCGAAAGTTAGAAAACTGCTCCTAAAAACTGATGTAAAAGAGAGAAATGAAATTTGGATAAAAGTCATGGTGCAGGGGAAGGAAACTTACTTATCCTTTCTTCTTCCCTAACAATAGCTTTCTTCTCCTCCTTGTCAAGGCTACTATTCTAGTTTAACTGTAATTTTCTGTTTGCACATGAGGGAAGCAGGAAATATTCCCATTATCGCCTCTTTTTTTTGCAGACTGGAAGAATTACAAATAATTAAACTGATCCATTTTTATATTTTTTTCCTGCCTTTTGCAGTTTTATTATAATTTAGCAATCTAATTAATTATTATGGAAGGTAGTTTATAAATTATGGATAAATGAATAAATTAATTTAGATTCACAAAGATTTATCATGCTGAGGCTGTTAATTGTATTGTAATATCTAGAATACAAGTGCTCCACTCAATCTCCTATTTACTGATGCTTTGAGCTTTATTTACAAGGCATGATTCTTTTAGGATACCTTATAGGTTAAGAAGGGCTGTAGGGGCAGGTGGAAACTTTATTTTCTTGTGTTCGTGTATATAACTTCTATTACAACTTTTAAACAAGAAGATAAAAGCTAACACAAATTTAGAAAGTATAAAAGAAAAAAGGGAAAGAAATAAAAGAAAATATAAAATGCAAGAAAATAAAAAAGATGAAGAAAAATAGAAAAGAAAGAAAGTAAAAATATAAGTGGCTTCCGATATTTGTCACAGCAGTTATAAGTAAAATATTTTGACCTCCCTTCTAAGGTTATGTCATATTGCTCTTCTTTCTATAATCTATCCTGCTGAATAAACAAAACCATTATCATATTCATTTTGGTCATTTTTACACAAAAAGTCCATAAGAGGCTTCCAGTGAACAATAAATGTAATATTTTTTTTTCTAATCAAATTAATTAATCCATCTGTCAATTTTACTAATCATTTCTCGATAATAGGTCTTTTAATCACTGTGCATATTGTAATTTTGGTACTATAATCATGTATTGTAATAATTTGCCATGTCTTTTTTTGTAACTGTTTCATCCACTAACCCTAAAAGAAAAAAGTTTGAGCATTTCCAACATATGTTTGATGTCCCTTTATACTTTCTCAGGGAATTTCTCTGGCATCATGTATCAACAATACATCATTTTATAAGCATTTTTTTTGAGATCAAAACACACAATGTAAATTTCAATCCTTTTGACCATATATTTTCCCATTGTTCCATCTGCATATTATAATCAAATTTCTTAAACCCTGAAACATCAGCCTTTTTTATCTTTATCTGCCATTTCTGTTCTTAACTTATACCTTATAAGTTTCTTTTACAATCTTAACTCTCATAATTCACTGATCTTATCTCTGTTCAATACCTGAAGAGATGAAATGAACAAAGTTGGAGACATTGGACATCCTTATCTTGCCTTTTTTTGAATCTCATAATGTTTTGTTAATTCCCATTAACAATTATTTGTGCTTTCTAAGAAGTATAAATCAACCTTACTCATTTAGTAAAAGTATATCTAAGGTTCATATGTTCCAGTACACTAAACCAAAAATCCACTTCAAGGCCTTCTCTGCATCTAAGAATATCAGTGCAGCTTGTTTTTCATTATGTTACTCCAAATGTTTCTAAATGTTCAAAGTGTTTCTAGTATTATCTCTCAATTCTTTTTTTTAGGTAAAACAAAATCTATAAAATTATTCTCAACCTTTCAGCCAAAATCATAATAAACAGTTTATAGTAATTATTCAATAAACATATTGGTTGATTGTTTCTTGTTAATTAAAGTCAAGTCTTATCCCTTTTTAGATATTCTTACATTAGCCTCCTTCCAGCTATCTGGAATCTTTCCATATTGCAAAATAGTATTCATCATCTGTTGTAAAGTTTGTAAAAACTCATCTTCAAAACATTTGTAATAAGAGGCAGCAGCCCATCAACATCAGGTATCTTTCCTGTTTTAATCTTTGTGACAACTTTGCATAGTTCCCTTATTATTGGTCCATTCAAAATTTGTCTCTGATTGTTAATCTGCTAGTACAATATTCCTTTCTTGAAAGTTTAATGTCAGTTCCTTTTTCTTTTTGCAGCTTGTATGCCAACGATCTCCTTGATTTATGTGGAAATTTAAATTTTATTTGTTTTGCATAGTTCATCTTTATTTCCATCAATCTCACTGTTAACATAGATACTTGCCTCTGCAAAAGCTTAATTTAATTAGTGTTCATCCCTGGAGATTTTTGAAAAAAATTCACCCATTTTTGTCTTATCCAGAATCATTTGCATTTTCTCTTGCCTTTTCTTTAAGTTTCATTATTGGATTGTAAAAAAATTATTTGCATCCTAGTCATCCTTCCTTCTCTACTTTTATTAAGATTATTCTCAAAACTTTCTACAGTCTTCCTCCATCATTTCTTTTAGCAATAACATTTCATTCAATCTGCACCTAAGAGACTGTTCTGATTCTCCTCAGTGAATAAATATTTTCCTCACCATGGCATTGAAGCCAAGCTAAGCTTTAGTCAAATCCTGGTCACAATGTTTTGAGGTTAAAATAAGTAAAAATACTGTATTGCTATGAACAGTCTCTGCTTTCCTCTTTTTATGTTGTTTCTTTTTATCATCCTGTGCTTAAGAAAAGAAAAATGTGTTCAGACTGTAGATTCTTCATTTTGCCTCACTGTTGCCTTGGTTTTGTTTTTATAAAACATTTGGCCACAGAGGAATCTTGACAAAGGACAGCTGATGTTACTGAAAGGAGACATGGCAATGCATCTGTTCATTTCATATAAAATATATGCAGGCAGAAGGCTACTGCTTAAGCATCACCCACTCATCACCCAACTGTGAAGTTTTGTAAGTGGTCCTGTGATCCCTTGTCTTGTGGAATGGATCTTAAATGCATTTGTGGGATCCCTTTTCTTTTTTTCTTTTTCTTTGAGGGTAGATTGGGTTTACAGACCTTGCTCAGCAGATGGCAGTTAAGACTCTGTCCTTCAGTAGTTCCATTTAACACAAGAGCAGTGCTTGAATGCTTTCTTCGATCTGTGTTTTCATATTTAAGCCATTGTGCCCTAGTTTGAATGTAAAACCTGTAAATAATGGATTTGCAATAAGCTAAGAATAAACAAATGAATAATATAAGAAATTGCAAATGGATCATATCATTATGTAGGATCCTGTTCAATGTCTCAGAATAACCTTATGAATATTTCAAATATGTGGCAATAATATTTGGCATGTTGCAGATGTTTTTGTGATATGCTAGGGTGGTCTATTCATTATACTTCTGTGGTGGTTGTAGAATGTATCATGTTCTGTTTAATAAAATCTAAGCAGTTAGAAATGAATGACTTATCTACGACAGGTAGTCCTCAACTTAATGACCACAATTGAGCCCAACATTTCTGTTGCAGGGTGAGATGGTTGTTAAGTGAACTTTGCATTTCTTGCCACAGTTGTTTAGTAAATCACTGCAATTATTAAGTTAGTAACACAGTTGTTAAGTGAATCTGGCCTCCCCATTGACTTTGCTTGTCAGAAGGTTGCAAAAATAATCATATGATCTCAGAAAACTGCAACCATTATAAATATGAAACAGTTGCCAAGCTTCTGAATTTTGATCACTTGATCATGGAGATTCTACAATGGTTGTAAGTGTGAAAAATGGTCATAAGTTACTTTTTTCAGTGTCGTTATAACTTCGAATAACCACTAAATGAACTATTGTAAGTCAAGGACTACCTGTAATTGTTCTAAGAAAATTGAACTAAAAAAAAAGTTTTATGGAATAAATATTTAGTGATGATGAAAAAAAAAGAAATTATCATAATATAATAAATAGTAACTCATTTCCAGCAGTGAAAACCAGAAAGTGGTTTTTGCTACTAGATCAGCTCTTAACTGAATCAGCAAAAGCTGGATCTTGGTAAACAAACAGGACAAAGAAACTGCAAAGTAACTGAGAGGTGAACAAAACTGGAAAATAAATTGCTACTACAAATCTAGACCATCAGAAAGTCGATTTCAAATGAATATGTTCCAAATTTTTAAACAGAAATTCCAGAATGAATGATTTCATAAGAAGTGCTAATGGATCTGCACCGTGTGACTATGAAAAGCAAGATTTTCTCTGATACCGAGGTGAATAGATCACAAACAATAACTGGGTGTTAACTGAACAAGCTGAAATTACAGATGCTGTGAACTTTGGACAACTAATAGTGAATGAAGTTATGAAAACCACAAGAATATAATATAGTTCTGATCTTGTGAAGTAGAAGTGTTGCAGCTCACCAATCAGCATATCAATTGGCTAAGAAAATAAAAAGTCAAATGACTGAGTCATAAAGAATATTCCTAACATTAAAGCAAATAACTTTTTGCTTTCTTTGTGATCTTTGTTTCTCCTGCTTGTTTGCCTAAAATTAACCAATATTTGTTTTACAATAGTCTAGGAGCTGGCCAAGAAAAAATAAGTACCTACAAATCTATATAAAGGGAAAAAAAATATGTATTAGAAAATTTATAGAAAACAATATCGTAAAAGAATGTTTTAAAAAAGCACAATAGATTAACAACTGGAAAACCATTTGTTAGGTAAGCAATGGAAAATGTACTGAGAGCAAAATAAATGGTTCAGATACAAATTAGAAAGATTGAAAATTAGAGCGCTCCTCTGAAAAGATGAACTACATGATTTTTGGGTCAAAAGTCAAGTCTGACAAGTCTTTACTCCAGGCTAGCACATTGCTAGCTGAATGATCTGCAAATAATAAAGAATGGGTGACATCTTTCTTGTATAGAAAAGCAAGGAAAAAAAAAACTTTTCCTGACATCTTCAAGCCTATTGCTTGCCTCTTACAACACTCAAATTGTTTACTGAAATTATTCCAAATCTAATTTATAATAATTTGAAATAAATTGTAATATCTCAGTGGAACATAGGGGACTTTTTATCATTAATGTGGCCACCAAATCAGTTGTTGATTGTCACCCCCCCCCCCCAAAAAAAAAA